>JAXGGA010000220.1:0-282796 GCA_038373865.1 Uloborus plumipes
ACAAATAATATGTTCTCACCAGATATAAAGTTAAGTCAAGCCTTGGTGATACCTCTTATAGTTTATGTAACAAGAATTGACGTGTCAAGGCCAAATATCTTTCCCACTCTCCACCCTTTTTCACTTATGACTGTCATGGTTACGGCACTATGGACTTTTTCCCGTTTTGCCTCTGCAATACATACAATTAGAGAACCGCATCTCTAATCTTATATGTATTACACATACTTCTATATACATACTATGGATGCACCGATTAATCGGCAGTACCGATTAATTATAAATAATCGGCAAAATCGGGCCGATTAATAGTTCAAAGAAATATTTTTACACATTATTCTTTAAAGTATACCTTTACTAAGAAACTATGATGAATAGTTTTATTAGCAGTAATAATAACCCTTACAATTGATTATAAAGTTTTTTTTTTCAAATTCATTCTCCTACTTTAAATAAATATACATAGACAACAGTGCAACATTTTTCATGTGGTAATAGTTTTCTCCTTAGCCCAGTGCTTTTAGATAACCTCTAATTTTCATAGAGTAAAAGTATTGAATTAAATTGCTACTAATTATTAAAAAATATGAATTAAAAGAACTCCTAAATTGGATTGCTCACCACAGACTCTCCCCCCCCCCTTTTTTTGAATTTTTTATGTCCAATTAACCTAACTAACAATGTTAATAATATTATTGAAAATAATATGAAAATTGGTTCTAAGAAATTTGATAAAATATTGAAATTATTTTGTGAAAACTAGGAAAACGAAAGAAAAATTTTGTCTCAGAAATAAATTACTTAACCCATTAATGCCTAGCGTCCCTTTTAGGGACGGTCCAAAAAAGGGTCTGAATTTTGCAAAAATGAACATTTCAACCAAATAATAGTGTTCAATTAGTACCTCGGTATTGTTTCAATTCGTTATTAACAAATTGCAGCACATAACCATTGTAAAGTGTGTTCTGTAGCAATTTTTATATGATCTTTATCAAAAATTACATCGTTCACAATCTCAAGAAAAAAAGCAAGTTTTCAAATTTATTTCAAGCTTCCCAGTTTATGTTAATTGCTGATTTTATTTCTTCTTATAAAATGTGTTTTTAAATATTGTATCGTAGGCAGAAAAAAAAATAGTAAAAAAAGTATGCACCCTCTGGGGTCTATCGTAATTTTCAAAGTACGATTTTTCTTTTCTTAATAAAAGAAATATTTTTTACATAATATTTTTTTTATTATTTTTCCTGTCCATTAAACACTGTTTGTAACCAGTATACAAAATACCTTTGGGAAAAAAAATGTCAGGCATTAATGAGTTAATATTTCTAAACTTGGAATAGTATAAGAGAGAAAAAACAGTAATGGTAAAATTGGTAGTAGAAAAACAATCATCCTTATCATTAATCGGCTCAGCCGATTATCAACTGTCAATTAATCGGTAATTGACTAATTTGCTTATCGGTGCATCCCTAATACATATAATAGAAGAAACTATGTGGGGGGAAATATTATATTGCCGTAATCATGACAACCATAACGGAAAAGGGTGGAGAATGGGAAAATGGTTTGGCCTTGACACATCGATTCGCGTTACATAGAGTGTAGTATGGGGTGCCATGTCTTTTCTATACATCCTACATCGACAGAAGACTATTGGAACTAGTTGCCTTTTCGCTGATTTTTTATGTTGTGATAAGGAACAGTTGTGTGAGCTGCATTTGTTCATTAATATTGGTGGCAAAATCATGTAGAAAAGTAGCTTAAGGTATGGACTTACATGTAAAAATAAAATTCTTAAGATATCTCATCCTGTTTCTTATCTATGTCTCTATGTCTTTTCAAGAACTTAAAAGAATCGATTTTGCTACCGTTGGGTTTTTCAAAATATAAAGGAAAACTCTGCGTTTTGTAAGAAATAGTACTCGCAACTAATGAAAAAATAAATGCTGCCGATATAGCGTGGATTTTGTAATGTTTAAATAATAGTTTAATTTTTACATGAAATTTTTTGAAAAGTAATAAAATCTTAAAAAGGATTTTTTTCAGAAAAAAGTGATGAAAACCAATCCTTGGAATGGTTTTTTAAAAAATTCGGAGGGAGTTTGAACCCTAACCACCCCTTGTATACGGCCCTTATATATATATATATATAATATATATATATATATATATTATATATATATATATATAGATATATATATATATATATATATATATATAGGGTGAGTTCTGGTAAGTGCGTACCCTTTTTTTCAAAGTTCATGTTCTCAAGGATGCTGCTCCGTTGAAAAATCTTGTACACTCACAATTTTTTTTTAGTTTTCTTTCCAGATCCTTTACTAAGATGTTCAAGCATATAATGTGTCAAATAAACCATAAGCATAGGTTTTGTGACCTAGTTTATGACACCTATTCTAAGGTACGCACTTTCCCTACCTAGCGGGGTAAGTGCGTCCACCTTAAATTATGTGAATATGAGCAGGAAAAAACTTCTGGCACATATTAAATATGTTAGGTAGTTGCCTTGGGATAATTCCTAATACTAGAGATCAGCACTTGCTTGCATGGATGAAACGCAATCAGTGATATCCCACGTGTCTTACGAACAACTGTGATTTGAAGTTTGAGAGAGTTGTGTCTGTGATTCTTCCTTTGTCCTTTTAATAAGACCAAGTGAGCAAATGTAAGTTGTTTTTATTTAGTAATAATCACTTATAGTCTACATAGTTTATTTTGGTTTAATACATTAATCAGTCTGCGTTTAAGCCAGGGTTCGCACTTACCCCTTCTTAAATGTAAAATGAGATATGTGCGTCCAATAGCGTTCTTGTAAGTGCGTGCCCCTGTGATTTTCTTTAATTCTATTTGTATGGTAGATCGTTAGGTGACCTGAGTGAACAATTTTTTTTTTTTTTTTGAATAAATACGGTTTTAATATTTTTCTTATTAGAATCAGTAGAAGTAAGAAAAAACACAAAATAAAGAGCAAAAAAAAAAAAAAAAATGATCATGATATGATACTTGTACTTTTTTTTTCTTGTACATTGAAATAGTTTTTTACAAGGTGTTCTTAATTTTCTTAAATATAATTTATTCATTATTTCACCTTCGTTTTTTGAATTAGTTGGTTCCTCATTAAGTGTTTCACTTAATTTCATTGCTTAATTTGTGATTCTGGTTTAAATTAAGTATAGCTTATGATCGCTATTTTCAACGAAAAATGTACTAACTGATACTTAAAAGCCAATATATTTCAGAGATAATGAATAAAATTGAAATCTTACGCCACATTCAATGTAAATATAAATACTTGATGGAAATGACGTCGGATTTATAATCGGCTTATAAAAGAGTTATAAGCAAAATTAAAGGTGAATTACGAGAGTTGGATTTTCCACGTAATGGTACAAACTTGCCTCATCATAATGGTACGCACTTGCTCCGAATAATAGTACGCATATGCCTCATGATAGTGGTACGCACTTGCCCCATCAAAATGGTACGCACTTACCCCCACCTTACTTTAAAGAAAGGAAAGTGCGTACCGTCATATAAACAAATTTTATTTAGAGTACTTGATCAAAATACCCCATGTATGTTATTAGTAGCTATTACTCAAAAGAAACAACTTGCATTTCTTGACTTCAATTGCTTGGTATGACTACAAGAGAAACTGAAACAAAACCTTCTCAATCTTTACTTTAGAGTTTTTTTGAAGACATTTAAGTTGTCTCTGATTGTGTTTCGTCTATTGAATCCAGGCCTGAATTCTACCTATTGAAATTATCATTAGACAGTTATCTAACATAGTCGATGTGTTGCAGAAGCCATTTCAGAACAGTGTTCATATAATTCCCAGTGGACGCACTTACCCCGTGGACGCACTTACCAGAACTCACCCTATATATATATATATATATATATATATATATATATATATATATATATATATATATATATATATATAACTGTTTTGGTATTCAAAATCTGTAACATCAATATCATAAAACAGTAATTAAGAGCTCAAACGTGAAATTCTTTAAAGTGTAAGTTTAATACTTAGCGATAACCTTTTTTATACTAAAATCTACAACTTCACTTTTTGTACGTAAAAAATACTAATCGTAACCTCAATGGATGAAGATTTAAGTTTTTTATTCATATCATTTCTTTTCTGTTAACTTTTAGACTTTTTTGTGAGCGAAAAAAGCGAAATTTCTTATTAATTATTATTCTATTCACTGAGTACGAAGATAATTTTTACCGTTTAATTATATTTGGCTATGAAGAAATTCTCCCCTTTACTAAAATTGGGCCATGCATCAAACTTTTGAAAATATAATTAAAACAAGAAATCCATTATATAAATTGACTCTAATGGCAAATTCCCCTTCATATATTAGAGAATAGATTTCCATATCCTCAGTTCGAAATGAAAAGCTTTATATCATTTTGTCAATTCTAGTTCGCTTTGGATTAAAATTTATAAATAATGGTTTATAAATGATGATAATTTAAAGTAATGTCTTAATAGTGTTTATTAAAATTTCTTACATGGGCTGGTGTTGCTAAAATAACGTAAGTATTTGAAATTGGTGAAGAAATTAACATTGTTAATAATAAATGGCATAGTGATTATTAAATGGTATGGAAATATTACTATTGCAAAAATATTATATTTATTTTCCTGTGAAAAAATTAGATTTTTTCATGAATGCCTTTTTGTAGTTTACACTAATTTGTGACAGTATTACGAAGAAAATAAGGCTTGTTCTATAGGCAAAAAATACTATTTTAAAACAAAATTACACTTACATTAGCTGCCTTAAACACCTATCTTTCTTTCCTTTTTTTTTTTTTTTTTTGCCCTAACTTTAGAAAACAATGAAACTTAAGTACATATATTCACTTTTTCGCACAATCATTAGCAAATATTCATACACTACCTACGTAAATAATACCAAAAACTGTTTATGCCCGTTGTTATACTACAGAATCAGTGAAAGAACCGAAATAAAACAAAAGTGTATTTGAGAACTTTAGTGCGAAGAAAACGAAAATCAAAACTAAATACTTAGGCTATTTCTGGAAAAGTGCTAGAAACAGAAAATATCTAGAGTAAAAGGATATTGATCGACAACATTTACTTACTATGACAATCACTTTTCCTGGAAGTCCTTCTGGAGAAGGGTTGCATGAATAATTGAAATATCACTTTGAATGAACTCTAAGAACAACGCACATGAATACTAAAACCATAAGTCTCTGAAAAATTCTTCTCTCATTTACATATTGGGAACTCTGAGTTATTAACTCTTCAATATGAAATCATTACATGACATGAGGTATTTTTACTTCATAATGAATTCGGAAAACGTTAAAAGTGTGAATTAAACACCTATCTTTCTTCTTTCCTTTTTTTGCCCTAACATTAGAAAACGATGAAACTTAAATACATTTTTTAACTTTTTTGCACCATCCTTAGCAAATATTCGTACACTACATAAGTAATAACAAAAATTGGTTTTGCCGGTTGTAGTACTATAGAATCAGAGAAAGAACCAAAATAAAACGAAAGTGTATTTGAGAACTTTAATGCGAAGAAAACGAAAATCAAAACTAAATACTTCTGGAAAGTAGCTAGAAACAAAAAATATCTAGAGTAAAAGGATATTGATCGACAACATTTACTTACTATGACAATCGCTTTTCCGGGAAGTCCTTCTGGAGAAGGGTTGCATGAATAATTGAAATATCACTTTGAATGAACTCTAAGAACAACGCGCATGAATACTAAAACCCTAAGTCTCTAAAAATTCTTCTCTCATTTGCATATTGGGAGCTTTGAGTTATTAACTCTTCAATATGAAATCATTACGTGATATAAGGTATTTTTACTTCATAATAAATTCGTAAAACGTTGACGGTGTGAATTAAATACTCAGCTTTATTGAAATTGTTAAGTAAGTTCCAGGGAACTTTTTTACGTTAAACTTTTCATTAATTTGACAGAATATTTTTTGAAGTTCTGTTTTGAAGTCCAGGTGTAATTTTTAACTCTGTCAATTTTTTTAGCGACTTCTCTTCAGATAAAACTCAATTGTATGGTTAGTCAAATTAAAGGAAAATTTAAAAAAGAGTACACTTGATGGATATTTTTATGATACAATGTTTACTCAAACCTAAATATTTTCAAGTGTTAATGGAAGAAATTACTTAAGGAAAAAGTTGATAAAAGTAAAGCAGTTGCTTCTTTGAATCTTGTGGACCAACATTACTTAGTATATGAATTAATAAAACATCCGTGTCTAATCTTCTGTCTATTTTTCTTGAAAATGGTAATCTTCAAGAGTAATACCTGAATTTGCGCAGTAAATCAAATGTAGAAGACAACACACGGAGGCAACAATCAACTCCAGACAACAATTGGCCTTGCGTCTTCAAGGATCTCGGTTAATTCACTTTTAAACGATTGTTCCTAACGTAAATTTCTATTTTCGAAACTAAGTGAGAAAATTATTTTGGAGATATACAATTTTTATCGACCGAGAGATTTCAAAATTCAACACATATTTTTATAGCTATTACATGTAATAAAATTAAAATTTTGTGTATTTATGGCGTGCGTCTTGGGAAAACAGTGATGGCTAGAAACATGAAATTTTGTATGTAAACGTAATTTTGCCGTATGTAAACGTATAGTTACGACGGAGTCTGATTTTGGATAAATTAATCAGAAGTACATTACTTAATGTTTTGTGTTATTTTTGGCCTTCCTTGTGCTTCAAAGCCAGATTTCTTTTTTTTTCTCCGATTCACTTCCTCAAAACTAGTTTCATTGTGTTTTCAAGAAACATAAGCAGAATTCAAAAAGTCCAACCCTCACCACTTATCTTACTTTTTAATCCCTGACGCATTAAGGAAAGGAGTTATAAGTTTGACGTGTCTTTCTAAATGTGTGTCAGTGTATGTGTCTATGGCACCGTACAGCCTAAACGGGTGGACCGATTTTGAATTTTTTTTTTTTTTTTTTTGAAAGGTGAAGTGATTGAGAGTGTTATTAGCTAGGTCTTGTCTTCGGATGACATTAATTAAGGAAGATATTAAAATTTAAACACTTGAAATACTTGAAAATTTAAAACAATACAACTAAGAGAAAGGAAAAAAAATCTGCGTCTGATAAGGTGTGTTTGGAATTTCTACAATTTTTCTCTCATTATAAAAATATTGTATTGAAAAACTAGTTTTAACAATCATGTATGCTTTCAAAATTCATTTCAAGATTTTTGTATTTTGATATATTTTTATGAAACTATATAGGCGATAATTCGTCTCAAAATAATCCATCTTTTATTTTTTGGAAATATTTACTAAATTTTTCTAATTATAGTTCTCCCTTGTATTTTTTAACATTATATAAGTAAGAGTTTCCCTTCTCCATGAAAGTTTCGTAAATATTCTACTGTTATAAAAAATACAAAATTTAAAATAAGGAAAAATAATCCAATCTTCCTATTTTTTTCCCTCCACCAATTGTATTTTATTTTATCAGAAACAAGCTTATAAAAGATGGATGAGACCCTGTTGAAAGAAAAAAGAACCTTCAGCTTTTAAAAAGTTTGATTTTCGATGAAAGGTGAAAACTAGTTTAGGTCGGGAAATAAAGGTATTACTAAAGTGTCTACATTTTGTTGAAACTTTCCTCAGGGTACAATTTCGTATATTATTAGCTTTACTCTGTCAAAATTGATATTTTCAATATCTGCAAGATATCCTTTAAAATAACATCTCACTGTTTTTTTGTTCATTTACTGCCTTAAAAATTAGAAGTTAAATAAAATGTTGCTTCAGGATTTCTTCGGTTATAAAATTTTACATGTTATGACATCATCTCAAGTCACACTCATATGCATGTTCAATCTTTACTTCTAACGAAATTGGGAAGATTTGCTGTCAGATTCTGAAAAATAAAAGTTAAAAGTAACTTGTTTGGGTCATTCTCCAGAACTTGTAACTGTTGAGACAAAATATTTTTTGCGTTTCAAAACCATGTTTTCTTCTTTTTTTTAATTTATAAATGAATCTGTTACTTACTAAAAGTGACTCCCCCCCCCACAAAATTCCCACAAAAATTTTCAATGTAAGCAACAGCCCCACAAAATTCTAGTAATTTTATTGATAAATTGATAAAGAGAGAGAGATAAATATTAAACTAATATCGTTAGTAAGATGATATAATAATAAAATTAATAGTTACTGATACAAAATAGGCTGTAAATGCTTAATGAGCTTCTCCCAAAGTGTTACTTTTGACTATATTGATATTTTAGAATTTGGTAGATGTCTAAAGTTAATGAATCTCAACGAAATTGTTTATTCTCACCTCCGTACGTATGATATCGAAATTCATGGAGGTGAGAAATTTTATATAAAAATAGACCTAATGGATGCATTTTTCAGCGAAAGAAACTATTTTTCTTCTTTATAATCTTAAAATGCTAAGCATACGAAAACATAAACAGAAACACTTCTGTTTATAAAATAATGTCCATGCCTGAACGAACTTTAAGCTCAACAAGTGAGAATTCTAAATGACCGCAGTTGGTTTTTAAACCCAAATCCCTCTTGTTTCTCTACAAAATCTCACAATTTTTTTATAGCTAAAAAGGAGAAAGATGGGTGACTTGTAGCATGGGAATTAAATTTTGACACCAGTACTGCTATTGGTCAATAAAAAATTGCATTCTATGTTTGGCTAACAAAGGTGAGTATTTATCGTGTAACGCAGTTCAATACCCTATCAAAAAAACTAAATTACAATATAAAAAAATTAACTACCTTAAAATATTTTGTATTTAAACACATGTGGAATAATTGATAAATAAATAATATATATATTTTTTAATTAGCCAAGTTATCAAGTAACATTAAAAGCGACATCAGAGGGAAGTTTCAACCTATTAAAAATTCCTACTTTGACTACTATATATTGTTAAGACACTTACGAAACACAAAAATTCGCCATCGCAGAATTTTAAAACACAATGATTGATTTTTAATGATTTTTTAAAAAACTCAAGTGCAAAAAAAAACGCGCCTTGAAAACGAAACCTGTGACGTCAAATAGCTCAACTTTCAGCATTTCACCCACAAAAATTGTATTGCAGTTTTCTATCGTTTCATTGCGGAGTTGTTTTTCCTTCCGTTGTCGCTCTAGCAAAAAATCCACTAGCCTTCTTATGTTCCCTTCACTTGAACTTTAAAGATAATTTTGAAAAAAAAAAAACTACTTGCAGTATCGCAATTTTTTTTTCACCGATAATGATCATGTATGTTGTTCTATCATGTGAAAATAAAAATAAAAAATATAAAAAATGCTTTTTAAGTTTAAAGACTATTTCTATCAGCTTGGTTCGCACTAAAAAGTATGAAATAAAATAAATATATGATTTGCTGATGACAACAATCAAAAATTTCAGTTGAGCTTTTTTTTCTTTATATGTTGATTATTTTTAAAGCAGCAATTAAAATTTAAATTAAAAATTTGAAGGAAGAAATAGGCGGTATCGCCTATTTCGTATGAATTTGAAATTAGCATCGTTGTACGTTGTTTAATACTTCTCAAAATGCTTATTATTCTTCAACTTATTGTTATCTTACCTATCAACCCTATTTTGGTAAGATCAGAGAAGAAATGACGCATGCGTAAATACGCGGAAGATTTTACCTAAGAAAATCGGATTGTACATTCAGTTTTTTGGAGAAGGAACATATTCAATATTAATATTACTATTTAATGAAAGCTGTGTTAATTTATTATTAAGTTGAAAAAACAATCTGGGCGATAATCGTCCTTTGACATCGAGCAACAGTCTGATGTCAAAATCGTTCGCTACCCAGAGCATTTTTTAACATAGGGACTAGGCGGCACTAATGCCGCCTAGTGAAGAAAATTTGTCGCCTAGAAAATGCAAAACAGAGTCACTGGGCGACATTGTAAAATCCAACATTTGGTCACTCCTAGTTTTCGTAAACGGAATTCTTTCTTTCTCTTTTTTTCCCCTTCCTAAAAGCCTCCAGCTTCTCCTACAGTCAGCAAATTTTGACCCCAGACCCGCTGTTGCAGCATTTTTGCAGAAAAAACAGAGGAGGTACAACGAACCTGATCAAGACTTGTATCGGACAGAGACTTCATAAAAAAAATATTTACTGAGGAAAGCACTATCTAAACATCTTGTCCACAAAGGGTTGTTTTTTGTGTTTTTAATGTTTATGGTATTATACTATTGAATTAATCCAGAAAAAAAAATATGGTATCCCTGAAAGAATTATATGTATTTATTTAGATTACGCATAAAAAGTATTTTCAACATGCAAACACAAGAGCAAAGCAAAATTATTGAAAAAAGAGAATATTGAAAAGGATATAACATGTAAAATAAATAAACAACAAGCAAAAGTTTTACTAAACAGCACAAGAGTTACTGAAAATTGCATTCTTTTATAATTGGTTATGAAACTTCAAGAGACCGGGTAATTATTTGCTCTATTCGTGATTATCTATAGTGGTTCTTTTTTTTTATAGTATACAGTGTTTTATTAATTTATTTATATTTTTCACAATTCTATGCACAGTTTTTTTTTTTTTTTTTTTTTACTTTTTGCAAAAAACTACAAGAAAAGAGTAACACATGTACATTCCTTAAACTTTACCCGCCAGAAAAGAAAAAAAGTTTTATTTTTGTTACATCTCTTTAGATTGAATATAATTTTACAAATATTGGGTAGAATTTTCCAATTTTTTTTTTGAAATATTATTTAAAATATTAATTTTTTTTAAATTTTATCTCTGTTTTGTGTTTTTCCTTCCCCCCCCCCCAGACACATTTTATGACAGACAACCGCCCCGTGTCGCCCAGTGAAAAATCCTTAAAAAATGCTCTGTCGCTACCTAGCTTCGCAATTTGATGCATGAAAGCAATCTTTTCATGTTGCTATTCTTGTGCATTAGGGTGGGGCGAAAAATGAAAATTTTTTCAGATCAACTTCTAATAGCTGCCAAAAGTTGTCTTTGGTGATAGTTAGCTTTTGTGCAAATTTTGAGAAAAATCGGTTAATATCTTCAGGGGGCGCTGCGATCGCAAAGTTTTACCATAGCTTTTATAGGGATTTTATGGTTAAAATATGAAAAACAATGCCGTTAGCTTATCTCATTGCATTTTTTTACTCATAAGATATATTCATGCATTCAAAGCATAAGAAAAAACTCACAAAAATGATTTTACATGATATATTTATATTTCAAGCATCTTAAAAGAGACAAAACAGTGAAAAATAGTGATTTTTAGGACAATATTAAGTAAAAACTGATTTTTTTTTACAAAATGTGACATAAAAATTATGAAACTGCAAACATATGACAACATTAAACTGCATTACTTAAAAATAAATGAAATGTTTTTAAAAATTTGTACAAATGTACAAAACGTACATGATACGAAAATATTATGTGCCACAGTTTCAGATTTCACAAAAATGTTTTTTATTTTCAAAGAAAGGGTCTTTAACCGTGCACGAACGAAACCATCCCTCGTTTATATTCCACTTATGGTCTGTGATGCATCCATTACCAACTTGACGCTGTGTTCCACGGATTGAATATGACAAATAAATGTCCACATGTTTCAAAGAAAATGGGAAACATCTTCGGTTTTCACCGTGTAACTTGTCTTCAGATGACATCATTATTATAGGAGGCTCTGTTATAAGCACGTTTTCAAACTGCCAATTTATGAAGTCTGCATAGTCGGAAGAAAAGTTAATCTCAAAAATGATAAAAGTGTGGATGTCATTAACTATACAGAGAATCAGAGAATTGGTGTTTCTTACTCTTGAAATTTGACGAGCAACTAATTGCCGTACATGCCTTTGATCATCATTTAACATTACCAGCAAAATTTTTTTTAGTAGTATATACAAAAAAAAAAGCTATTCTCTGAATAACTGGCTCGATGACATGTAACAGGGTGTCTGGTAAATAATGCGACTGGTAGAACTGGGCACAACTGGTGCAGCACCGACTGGTGAAACTTGCCACAAGTTTCGTGCACCATCCTTGCATGATGAGTTGCACTTAATGAGAAACCAGCAAGGTGCACATTTAACAATGACTGAAACTATTCTTTTTAAGTTTGCTGTCGGATATTCTGTGCCGATGATTAAATTTGATTGACTGTCATGAGCCATCTAGAATGACTCCAGGAACTAGGTACTGTTTCAGAAAGATGTATGGAGCGGTTGGTCACTAATAAAGGCTTCAAATATTTCCAGTAAATATTTCTGGTCTGATCTTAGGTCAGCTCTGTCGATAGTTGGCATGTTTTGCATACTGTGCTTAACTGCCTCATATTTCACTATAGTTAGGGATTTGCAGCCTGTCAACATTTTGCCAATAGAAATGCTGAACCCACGGGGACCAGTTGTTCATCCATCTGAGTATTCTACTAAGTGGAGAAGAAGCAATTCATGAAGTTGACCATGAAGCATGCCATGAAGCTGACAAATTAACCGCTGCAATGGCCTATTAAAAATGTTTCAAGACGTTATATTTAACCACCTTTGCTAATAACAGAACCTCCCATAACAATGATATCATCTGAAGACGAGCTACATGACTTGAAAACCGGAGATATAACCCATTTTCTTCGATACATGTGAACATTTACTATTGATACTCAATCCGTGAAATCTAGCGTAAAGTTGGTGACGGATGCATCACTGACCATGACCACAAGTGGAATAGAAACGAGGGATGGTTTCGTTCGTGCAAGTTTAAAGGCTCGAAAGGAACTACCTTTCTTTGAAAATAAAAAAGATTTTTTGTGAAAGCTCAAACTGTGACACATAAAATTTTCGTATTATGTACGTTTTGTACATTTGTACATATTTTCAAAATTATATTTCATTTATTTTTAAGTAATGCTGTTAAATGTTGTCATGTGTTTGCGTTTTATAATTTGTATGTCCCATTTCGTAAAAAAAATCAGTTTTTACTTAATATTGTCCTAAAAATCACTATTTTTCACTGTTTTGTCTCTTTTTAAGATGCTTGAAATATAAATATATCATGTAAAATCATTTTTGTGAGTTATTTCTTATGCTTTGAATGCATGAATATATCTTATGAGTAAAAAAATTCAATGAGATAAGCTAACGGCATTGTTTTTCATATTTTAACCATAAAATCCCTATAAAAGCTACGGTAAAACTTTGCGATCGCAGCGCCCCCTGAAGATATGAACCGATTTTTCTCAAAATTTGCACAAAAGCTAACTATCACCAAAGACAACTTTTGGCAGCTATTAGAAGTTGATCTGAAAAAAATTTTTATTTTTCGCCCCACCCTATTGTGCATAACCACTCAAAATCGAGCGGCACTTGCAGATGTAACGGTTTCTTTCTAACTCCTGACGCAACAAGGAAGTTATAAGTTTGACGTGTCTGTGTATCTGTCGATCTGGGTATATGTGTATCTGTTTGTGCCACTCTAGCGCCTAAACGGATGGGCCGATTAAAAAAATTATTTTTGTTTGAAAGGTGAATTGATCGAGAGAGGTCTCAGCTAAGTTGCGTCATCGGATGTTAACTAACAAAGATATTAATTTAAAACCTTTAAAATGTTTTTTGCTATTTTTGAAGTGAAAACATACTTGAAAATTTAAAACAGTAGTACCAAAGAAAAGGGAAAACATTTCGTTTTTTCACTTATTATTCCGTATAAAACTAGGGTATCCGACTCACTCCCATGAATCAAAAAGCTGGAAAAAACTCACGTTACAAAAAAAAAATTAAAAATAGATATTGGAAGTATCAGCATACTGCATTGTTGGTCAGAGTCGCAGAGCAGATCTTTAGTGAATATCCTTCCCGTATAATTTATATTTATTCAAGTTATATTCACAAATGTAATTGAGATTGAAATAAACATAGCCATGTTTTAAATGTCTCATTAATGTTTGTATTTATATTTCTTATGATGCACCGCCCCATCTAGGTAAATGAGAAAACAATGGGGACGGGAAACCCCATAGATATAAATATACATTAATGCTATATTATAAGCATACGTTAGCTCATTTTTAATCTGAATTGTGTCTGTGAATGTAATTTAAATAATACGGAAGGTTTTCTTAATGAAGATTTGTAATGCAGTTCTGATTTTGCTGCATGCCATAGTACAAGATTTTTTTGCAGCAATAATTTCTATTTTATTTTTTTATTTCTCACACGGGGCTCATAGGAGTGAGTCTGATACTCTGGTTTTGCGCTGAATGAAAGAAACTTCCCAAGAACAAAGATTTATTTTGATTAGTTTTAAATATTTTATATCGGGGAATACCCCCAGGAGTCTCCTAACATGCTCCGAACGTTCATGCTATTAAACTTTGCTTGTCTCAAAAGAGTGCTAACAGTTGATATAATGCTTCCTTCCCCTACAAATTAAAATAATGGCTATGAATCTCAAAACTGAAGAAAAAGATAAGGAGGGGTAGGACGTGATGAGAGAAAACAAAGATTGGATTCAGGGGTTAACTTTACCTAAGAATCCTCAAAAAATATGCACCTCACAAATAGAAAGACATAAGTTCAAAAAATAGCTATTTTCACTTAGTTACGGCATTGTATGTAGAATCTAATTCCACATAAACCCATAATAACGTTATTCTATTTTTAAATATCTTTCAAAATTATTTTGCAACATTAAAAGAGTGCGAGTCCCATCCTTTGCATAAACCCGACAATCGTTTCCGACCTCTCCTAAAAAGTTAAAAATGGATTTACGTTAGTCTGGTTCTGAGGTACAGAACTGTCAGAAGCATTTTAAAGGGGCTTTTTTGCCACGCAGTGTTATAAAAAAATGCTATTAGTAATATCGTAAATCAGGGTTACTTGGACCCTAGGGGGTTACTTGAGCCCAGTACAATAAAATGATAAAATCTAGGTTTGGTACCTACGAGTTGAAGACTTGCACGTAGTTCCTCGTTTCTCCACTAGGTAGAAGCCCTCTGCAGTCTCTAACGCTAGTACCAAAACCAGATTTTATCATTTTACTGTGGGCTCAAGTAGCCCTCTTGTGGGTCCAAGTAACCCTGATTTACGGTACTTTTACTAATTGCTATCACATTTTTTACAATACTAGTACTTTCAGATGTTTCTTCCTAAGACGGTAAAATTTTAAAACTTATTTTATTGGACTTACATTTGTTCTTCGTTTGCGTGAATTCATGTTGTATAGTTGAAACGCTATTGGTGATGATTCTGCAGCTTAATTAAAATGTTCCAACTTACCACTTTGAAGCACAACAATGAGCAGAAACAAGAGATATAAGAAATTATTAATTTATAACGACAGTACATGTCGGTTTCTTTCCAAATTCGAAGCATGAGAATAGCTCTCTTGTGAATTCAATTGCAATATTGTCATTTGCCTCAGTCTAAATCGACATCAAAGCAAGTTCAACATGTACGAGAAATGCTGGATATTTTAGGAAGATTTTTCTTTTCTGTCACCTAGTGTAGTTTTTGTAACAACTTTGTTTTAATATCAAAGTTGACGTTTAGTAACCAAAACACAGAGGGGACCACCGAGGGCTTGTTACGACGCAGACTTGCAGTTTTCAGGGAAAGAGTTAAGCGCCATTATAAACGGCCAGAATGATAACAAGATACTTTTACGTTTCTGGTAATTTTAGTATATTTTTGAGGAGTCTCGCGTTTCTGAATCCGTATGCGTCTTGGCTTTGTGGGATGGGCACCTCTGTACTATCTGATCTTCTATCGTACTACCTCCTTCGCATTTGCGTATGCCTGAGGTCTCTTCTGATTTTAACAAAATAGGGGGAAAATGCAATCAGGAAGTAAGAAGCAAATAAAACTGAAAGCAACGGCAAGTGCTTCTAGTTAACCTGTCACCCCTTTTTCAAATGGAAGCTCTCGTGATTGCCAGGCGCGGCGCTCGAAGACAGACAGTACCATGCATTATTATATTTATCGTTGAAAGAGGAGGAGGGAGTGATGAAAATTATGATTGCAAACAGGGCATTTTGAACGTATTTCTCGTCAAACGATGCGTTATTTAGGAATTAATGCTGTAGCGAAACAAAATAAGTAATACATTTAGTAAAAGATGTTTTTTTAGTGCGCTTCAAAAAGAATCAAGACTTATTTTCAGAAAACAAAAATTTACTGCAAAAAGCAGGCAATCATCTCATAATTCTCACCAGGGGTGCCCACAGGGGGGGATTATGGCGCAAGTTGCGCCATCAAAATTTTTGGGGGGGATTTTTAAAACTAATTTAATATTTATTTAATTCATTAATTTATTTTTTTAATTTAAATTATTTGCTGATTTTTTTAACTAAAAATTATTCATTTATTTTTTTAATCAAATTATTTTTTTTTTCGTTATTATAATTTTTTATTTATTTATTTCCTTTGTGTATTTTTTATTTATTTATTTCTTTTCCGTTGTGCCTGGAAGAGAACAAAAGTGATTCTATTTCGCGCATAATTAGCACTTTCAAAAAATTTATAATAAATAAAAAATGATAGTTATAATTTAAAAAAATAAATAAATAATATTTAAAAAAATAAATAAATATTTAAATAAATAAATAAATATTTAAAAAAATAAATAAATATTTAAATAAATAAATAATATTAAAAAAATACATTTAATAAAAAAGAGGGGTAAAAATAAAAAAGAAAGCACAAGAGGGTTGTGAAAAAATTTGGGGGGGGGGGGGGTTTGCGCCATTGAGCTTGGGGGGGATGGGCACCCCTGATTCTCACAATTCTCATAATTTCAGTAGTGCATTATGGTTACGGGCAGTGAAGAAGAAAATGCTTTTTTTTTTTTTTGCTATTAATAAGTAAAATAATTGAGTGTTCAAAAAGTCAGTCTATTAGCATTTTACTCTAATGTTTCATGAAATTATGAAGGTTGAGCTGAAACCTCTAAATGAGATATTAATTACACATTTAAATGAATCTGAGCTAATGAAAACCATAAACATTAGTAAAATTGCGCCTATAATTTGTCACTCTTAAAAAGCCATTTAAAGCAAAATTTCTTAAAGTAAATGGTATCCCCACGCTATGGAACTTAAAACATTAAAGATTGAAAATAGAAAAAGTCTTTTTGATATGTGATGTCGTTGGAAAATTTAAAAGTAACATTATTTTAGGTAATGAAACGAAAAAGTGTTTTCCCCATTAGTTCCAGTGCCTTAATTAATTACTTTGAGAAATTTTAGATTTGCATGTATAAGTACACAGCATGCCAACGTTGAACCTACAAGACTTCTATTCTCGCAAATGTTGGGGCTAAACGCATACTTCCAATCGCAAAAATGATTAAAATAAGATGCAGAGTTCGGGTATTAAAAGACGCGACCAAAAGCAGAAATATCTTTTCTTATAATCCCCAGGTTCCCCACATGGTACTTAGAGATATTAGCATAAAAAGATTTTTCAAACACAAAAAAGTTGACATTAGTACAGAACAATATTCACCGAGATATGAAACGCAGCGCTTTATAACATACACCATTTTACACTCGTGCTTAATTACATCTTTTGAGAAGAACATAATGGCTAACAAGGAGTTAAAATTATTTGTGTGCCGTAAAATGGGGTATATAGGAATAGCGAGTGGTTCGGAACAAAACTTCCTGATCATATAAAGAAATTCTTCATAAATATTCCGTCGGATATTTTTGGCAGCTAAATTTTTTTTGGAAATTAAATGCTATAAGAAGTAGGAACAAAATGTTTTTGTCATCCTGGCAACACTATTGGCTACTGTGCCAGTAGTGCTTTGCAGGCGATGAAATCTTGATGTTTTTAGCGTCTATTGGCTGCAAGCGAGAAGCTAAAAAACATCAAGATTTCATCGCCTGCAAAACTCTGTATGTAAGTACAGACCCCTTTATAGTTCAACTATAAGAATTTTTTTCTCAATTATGTATATATCTGAGAAATAAAGTACCACATTAGAAGAGACAACATACTTTAATTGTAGCATTAAAATGACAAATTCTTCATTATGTCATAGAGTAAGGATTTACCGGTTGAATAGAAACACTTTGTTTTGCTGTTCAAACTCAAACTTATTTAAAGGAAACTGAAAAATCAAGATTCTAACCCCATTTTTTCTAGTCAAGACAAAGATAAGGATTTATTACGGTTTTTTCTTTCTCGTGAGCAACTAGATCTTAGAATGATAGAAAGCTGAAGATTTAAAAAGATTTTTGCTCCAGGAGACTACTTTTTACTTGAAATACATGGGGGAAAGTCATACAGACTTGATGTAGCAAAAGTCCAGCACACAGACAGTGGTGAATAAGTGGGAAAATCTTTCAGGACAATCCACGAAACCCAGAGATTTCAAGACACTAAAAAAAAAGGCAGCGTTCATCCCAAAAGATGCTAGGAAAAAACTTAAGCCAAGCCACAACTGCTAGTTTTAAGGACAAGTACATATTTGTGGACAATATGAGTGACTTTAATTTATGTTAAATCTTTGTATGTCAATTCAAAAGCATTTCTTAAAATCAGTTTTAATTTTTTATAAGTTTAAAATTATTTTGAATTTTGACAAATCATAAATATTTATTGGTATAGTAAATTGACTTTTAGTTGAGAGTAACTATCTGTTCTTATTCTCCCCCATCAATATTACTAATATTTGTGAGACCTATTACAGGTTAAATTGAAAAAAAAAATTAAAATGTTAACATGTGTTCCGTTTGACCTCTATCAGCGGGGTGATTCGTAACACCTCTAAATTCCTATATATATATATATATAAATAATAACTATTCAAAATATTTTGTCTTTGCTTGGAATATCAAACTCAAAGCAAGACCGAAGTTTTTACCCAAAAAAACAAATTAAAAAAAAAATCTTTCAACTACTTTTTTTGCAATTAAAGCTGAAAAGTGTACCGATTCACCCCATTTTACGGTACTTTAAGTGTTTCTTTAAATTGTACGAACGTCTGTACCGTATTATTATTTTGAATTTTAGGGCAATGATATCAAGGTTTTTGAATGTTTGTTAAGATTTGACGAAAAACTATGCGTGTTATGAGCTAAAAACATGCGAACAAAATTAATGTTACTGAGAAAGCGTATCATCGCAAATAAGAAAGATACTTTTGCGAAAATCTATACAAGTAAACTAATTTCTGAAATCAACTGCTTATTCCCAGTTATTTACGATGAAGGATGATAATTTTAAAAAAAAATCCGTTTCTTCAATTTGTCGCTAGTCCCCGAAATGCGTTAGTGACTTAATTTTCATAGAAAAATATCAGCTAAATCATGCTTTTGTATGACAAATTCACAATATATAGTGAATTTTTTAAAGTGATGCAGTTTTTTTTTTCTTTTCTTCCTTTTTTTTTTTTTTTTTTTTTTTTTTTTTTTTGTCTATCACTGTATATATTAATTTTCTCTAGACTAATTTGTCCACAGGATTTGATCTGAACCTGCATGTTCAAAGTGAAACCGTTTTTTATCAATTCAAGTTTAAAAGTCAAACTTTTAATATCATGGAAATTAACTGGCGTCAGAAGTCTTTTTCTTCAAAATATAAGCCGGGTATTTTATAAGCACGCATATTTTCAAAGTAAGTTTGAAATAATGAGCCACGAAAAAGGATTTTTTTTTCCTCTATAATAATGGAATCGCATGAATTTTGACTTATTTACCACTTAGAAAAGTTTGGACAAAGAATTTATATTACATTTGCCACACACTTTTATATTTTTTTTTTGTTTAATTATTTTTTTTAAACTTGATTTATTTATGTATTTATTTTGTTTATTAAGAAGATTACTTAAAATAATTTGTCGGAAATATTAAGTCAACATTATTATTCATTACATGATAAATTGATTGCAAAGTTTGTAGCTGCATAAGGGAATGCCTTCAAGCTAAATCGTAAACAAAACATTATTACAACCGCTCTCAAACAAAGGAAAACTGCTGAACCAATTATTATCAATTTAATTATGTAACGTGTTTATCAAAATAGCATTTCTAACATTTCAATTATTTCTGCTAACATGAAAATATCTTTTTATGTACCCGAAGTATTTTATAAATAATTTAAAGGAACACTCTCTCGCTCTCTCTTTCTTTACTTTTCGCCAAACGCTTTGCAATTTTTAATGATATTAAAGTAGAACTTACTATTCATTTCGTGTTTTTAGTTTAAATACAATTCTCGGTAAATACGTCAACTTAGAATTTAATTTTAATATTAAACGAGACAGAATTTTTTGATGCATTGAACAAGTTATTACAGCTTTGGTTGCTTTTTTGCGTTATGCATTATTGAAATTGCTATCAAAATCATTGAAATATACTAAAAAGAATTCGTAGTTATTGCAAAAATTTATTTTTATGCGTGTGTGGCGGAAAGAAAAAATAAAATATTTTCCAATAAAAATATGAGTGAATAGTTTTGTTTCATTTATTTATTTATTTATTAATATATTGCTAATCCAATTTCCACAGAAAAACATTCGATATGATTTTTCTTTCGGCGCCATTTTTCCGTAAAAATTTCAATCTGTTTTCAAACTCGCGCTGAAAAAATAACCTTTCTTTTTTTTTTTTTTAATCTGCAAAATGCATTTCAGGAATTAAATCGGCGCCCGAAACATCTAAAAGACATAATGTTAATTGCTAAATAGAGTTAATTTATATCACGAGATTGCTTA
Organism: Uloborus plumipes; assembly: GCA_038373865.1. Taxonomy (NCBI): domain Eukaryota; kingdom Metazoa; phylum Arthropoda; class Arachnida; order Araneae; family Uloboridae; genus Uloborus; species Uloborus plumipes. The sequence continues at coordinate 20,792 of JAXGGA010000220.1, forward strand.
ATCTCCGGACAAGTTCCGAAAAAACTCCCTCGCTTTTGTTCTTGCACTTCGTTTTACTTAAAATACTTCTCTTCGGGGTAGATCGCAATGCATTTTTGGTGGGCCTTTCGACTCAGAAAAGCATGTAAAAGATTTATTATGTGCATTTTTGAATCTCTTTTGGTTCTCTATGGTCGTCGGAGCCCTTCTCAATGGTGGAAATAGCGACATGGTAAATTCACCACGGATGCCTCTCCTAACTTATTGAGAGCACTTAAAAGTCAAGTGTAATAATTAAATTCAGTGAGTCCATCAAGTGAGAGACCCATTTTGAACGTGAATAAGAACAACAAATTTTTGAGCCAAATATGCACAACTTGCAGCATTTTTACGAGAAAGGCTATACAGTTTTAAAATTCCGTTGCTTTTGAACAGTTCAAAATATCCCCATTGTCAGGCGCTGTCAGCCGAAAAACTTAAACAATACACTTAATACAGCAGCCTTTTGCAGAAATAATATGGCGTACACTGTAAAAAATAAATGTTGTTTCTACAGTATATTACAGCTAATTTTAAAGTAATTTTACATTAATACAGTAACCCCTCGTTATATCGCGCTTTTCGGGGAGAAGAAAAAAGAGCGATATATCCGAAAGCGCGATATACCCGAGGTCATTAAAAATAGTTTTCTATCCAGCATGCAAGTAAATTATACGTGCACATAAGGGTGGTCACAAGTAACATGGGGAAAATTTTTTTCAGCTAATCTTTTGCGGCACCCCCCTAAAATGTGCCCATGGGCTAGAAAATGAGATTTGCAAAGTTTTAGCTTAATCGGATAATATTAACACGTGCCGCAAAGAGGGTAAAGTTAAGAAAAACAGCGATTTTTAGCCAAAAATTGTAGTTTTTACTCTGTAAAACCAAAACTACTGATCCTAGAAGCTTTATTTCGGTCTCATTTTGTAGGAAATTTTACTTTCTTTAAGTCTAATCTTATTTAAAGTTTCGAAAAAAATGATTAAATATTTTTCAGAATTTTCACAAGTCAGGCTGCAACGCAAATCCTCGAAATTGCAAGTAACATGGGGAAATTTTTTTTCAACTAATCTTTTGAGGCACCCCCCTAAAATGTGCCAATAGACTAGAAAATGAGATTTGAAAAGTTTTAGCTTAATCGGATAATATTAACACGTGCCTCAAAGTGGGTTAAGTTACGAAAAACAGCGAATTTTTAGCCAAAAATCGTAGTTTTTCCTCTGTAAAACCAAAACTACTTATCTTAGAAACTTTATTTTGGTCTCATTTTGTAGGAAATTTTAATTCTCGTTAAGTGCTATCCCATTCATTTTCGCTATCATGTCCAAAGTATTTATTTGGCATTTTTCAGGTTAAATCGTATAGTATATCAAAAATAAGAAATTTTCATGCAAAAACCTAAAAGCATTACAATATTCAATTACATTTATTTGCTGGATTTACTTTGTCAATTAAAAAAGGAGTATTTTCGCGGTACTTTAGAAATAAATGAAACAACTTAACCCCTTAATTCATCTATCTTAACACAGAAATTTGTTTCATTTATTTCTAAAGTACCGCGAAAATACCCCTTTTTTAGTAGACAAAGTAAAACAAATTTCTGTGTTAAGATAGAGGAATTAAGGGGTTAAATTGTTTCATTTATTTCTAAAGTACCGCGAAAATACCCCTTTTTTAATTGACAAAGTAAATCCAACAATAAGCAAATAAATGTAATTGAATATTGTAATGCTTTTAGGTTTTTGCATGAAAATTTCTTATTTTTGATATACCGTAAAGTCGGGTTACTTGGACTCTAAGGGGTTACTTGAGCCCATTACAGTAAAATGATAAAATCTAGGTTTGGTACTTATTAGTTGAAGACTTGCACGTAGTTCCTCGTTTCTCCTCTAGGTAGAAGCACTCTGCAGTCTCTAATGCTAGTACCAAACCCAGATTTTATCATTTTACTGTGGGCTCAAGTAACCTCCTTGTGGGTCCAAGTAACCCGACTTTACGGTACTCTATGATTTAACCTGAAAAATGCCAAATAAATACTTTGGACATGATAGCAAAAATGAATGGGATAGCACTTAACGAAAATGAAATTTCCTACAAAATGAGACCAAAATAAAGTTTCTAAGATGAGTAGTTTTGGTTTTACAGAGGAAAAACTACAATTTTTTTTTAAAAATTCACTGTTTTTCGTAACTTTACCCACTTTGAGGCACGTGTTAATGTTATCCGATTAAGCTAAAACTTTTCAAATCTCATTTTCTAGTCTATTGGCACATTTTAGGGGGGTGCCTCAAAAGATTAGTTGAAAAAAAAAATTCCCCATGCTATTTGCAATTTCGAGGATTTGCGTTGCAGCCTGACTTGTGAAAATTCTGAAAAATATTTAATCATTTTTTTCGAGACTTTAAATAAGATTAGACTTAAAGGAAATAAAATTTCCTACAAAATGAGACCAAAATAAAGCTTCTAGGATCAGTAGTTTTGGTTTTACAGAGTAAAAACTACAATTTTTGGCTAAAAATCGCTATTTTTCTTAACTTTACCCTCTTTGCGGCACGTGTTAATATTATCCGATTAAGCTAAAACTTTGCAAATCTCATTTTCTAGCTCATTGGCACATTTTAGGGGGGTGCCGCAAAGGAAATTCGAAAATTGATTTTTTGTGACCACCCTAGTGCACATACATAAAAATTCATTTATTCGAACATTAGCTTTTTTTCAGTCAAAAGTAACAAAAAAATATAACTTTTACAGATTACTACTACACATTACTAACAGATGCTTTTCACTCATTGTATCAATACAAAAGAAAGTGTTCAGTAGTTTCCAAACTGTCTCTGCAGTATGCAAGTTTGGGTGACAGGAATTTGCTGCTTCTTTTCAGCGAATTTAGAAGAATAGAAGAACCTTCGTTTTGTTCATTGATGACAAAATAAATGAGAAAGAGACCTTTTCTGAGCACATTGCATATTTTCTCAAAAATGGTTTCGAACTAAAAGTTTGTTTTTTTGGGGAGACAAAAGAAAAGAGCGATATATCCGAATGAGCGATATAACGAGGGGCTACTGTACCTTAAATTGCTCTTCATGGTCAGGCTTAAACGCTAGGAGCAATTTGTAACACTACACCAGTTTTATTTGTTAAGTTTTTACGGAGTAAGGTTTCACAATTTTTTAGTGCTCTCCGTGATCAGGCTATATCTTCTTTTCCTCCGCAGAATTTCTATTGAGTACCACACGACTTACGTATTTTTTTCATGTGTCTTGGCTCTTTACGTTGTAGTTCAATAACCATCCTACTTTAACACTTTCTTCTGAGTACGAGTTGCATTCAAATATCACTTGGAGACAGTTTAGTGTAGGTTTCAAAACTCTAGGATATATGCTCAGAAGAAATGCTGTGCTGATTAATATTATACACGGTGTAAATGAGAATCAAATCCGAGTCCATGATGCACAGAACTTTCTACTTAGAAGCCTTGAGTCCGGTTCATTTAGATATTTACCCTTACATAAATCTCTCTAGGTCCCTCTCTTTCTCATTCATTCATAAGTTATGAGTACATGTATCACATCTAGTAGACGATAGATAATAAAGAACTAAAAGAACAATAACTTTAGGGGTAGGGTCAGTAGTAAAGAGGAAAAAACAGTATTAATTGATATATTTGAAACTATGATATTAGTTCGAAGACTGAATGAAAAATTACATTTCAGTGCTTCTCTTCTACGATTTACTAACTTTGATTAAGATCTAACTGCTCGGTGTCGTACATTGCTCGTAAAATCTTCGTTGCATGTTTTAAGTACACTATCATAGTAATTAAAAATTCCTCCGCAATAATATTTAAAAATTTCTGCAAGTTAAAATTCATAAATTTATGAATTAAGAAAATTTAACTTCCAACGCGTGTGCAAAAAAACAGGTTTTTTTTTTTACTAATAATTCAGAGAAATAAATTTGCTAAAAACTTATGCTTTAGAGAATTTTACAAATTGAAATGAATACTAAAAGTTTCGGTCATGTTTAACCCCTAACGGGTGCAAACACACTAAGTGAGCTTTTATACCATTAGATTTACTTTGTCTACTGTTGAATCGTCGTATAAATGATCAATAATAACCGTTATCAAATATCGGTTAATCTTTTTTAATAATTAACGTAAGTTACGAAATCAAGTTTAAAATACTCAAGTCTTCTACCTCTTTCCTAGATAATCTTTCATAAGAATAGATATAAGTATTTTTTGATAGCATTTCATTTTTAACTCTATTAGAGAAAGTATCACTACCCTAATCAAAAAATCGTAGTACCATTTTTGATATAAATAATTTATGAAATATTTTTAGGGTCGTATGATCAAAGCTATTTGCTTCGAGGAAGATGCGTTGTTATTTATGCAAGACAAGACTTTCTTTACTGCAATCGATCAGAATGTGACAAGGTAATTTATATTGAAATGAACAACGCGGAAATATTTTTATCAAAATATAAATAACTTGTCATTCCATGAAATTACATTCATGATTAAAAAACATAACAGTCTCGGTTTTTTCTAAACTAAAAGCTATTTATAGTTGTTGAATGGAAATTTGAGCTGCACTATTAGAAATTTCCAATTTAAATGTAAGAGTTTTGGAAAACTTGTTGAGGTTTTCCTCACACGATTCAATGATACATTTTATTTTCAGTTTGTACATGCTATTTTATCTAAATATCTTACTTTAAATAATCTTACTACCAAAGAGCGAGACCTTAAGGTTCACGGATGTGGTTTAGATTCAGGATTTAGGCCCTATATGAACCCGGGTAAAATGGTTCGGTTGCTTAGGCTCCTAAATTGCTAGTTTAGCCCAGAAAAGGAATCTTTTTCCCTTTGAAGTTGAATTTTTTACCCTTTTCTTAGTTTCTTGCAATGGGCCTTGCAATATAAGCCAAATGATTGCATTCACAATGTTAAATAACCTTCCACCTCCCTACTCCCACCTTGATACTGAGAAGAGACGCCAACTATGTTGGGAATGCAAATATTGTTCCAAAGCTTTAAGCTCCAAAGAAAACGTTGTTGTAGTTACTAATATTGCTGTTTTTCATTGTAAAATTGCAGCTTTTACTTATTTATTCAATTATTTTTTCAGTTTTGTAGAATACTCTTTTCATGCAAACTACTTACATTTTTAAAATTTTCAATACAAGTAAAATATAAAGACATTTTATGTTGTATGAGTAGTATCTATGCAACCTTCAATACATAAGCAACCAAAATTTTCAAAATGAAATTTCACGCAACGTACAAACGTATGTGGTACCGTATGAGTTCTCATCCATGTAAAAAAAAACCTAATGTATCGGGCTTGAATCTGACTTTCTAGTGCAGTTTTACTGTCCAGCATTATTTAATAAGTCATATTTTGTTTAATTTGTGTACTAAATCCAATTTTCAACTCAAATTTGAAATTAAATTAAATGTGTTATTCATTTTGAAATTTTTAAAAGGGTTATATTTTCCATCGTATCCATTAATATAGCCTTTCTCTACTGAAGCTACTTTTACACTATTCACATGGACTGAAATATGAAATATATCGCATCCTAGTAGACTAACAATATGTGTCCACAATGCTACACAGCGTACTTTTACGTCTGTAAATCACTAAAAATAGACACAAAATATTACAGTACGAGTTTTCACTACGAGAAAATACTTTCGTTAGAAAATTAGGTACGCTCTTTCCGAAATGCTCCCAGGACGCTTAGAACCACTGCCATTTTGAGAAAATTTAGTATTTTAACCCGTTACCGCATGCATTATTTTAAAATGAAAATGTTTGAAAAATCTTTTTAAATTACATTTTATGCTTCATAAATAGAGCGAAGATAAAATTTTATTCACTTACAGTATTTTGTAGTTGAAGTATTAGATGATCTATAAATATTTAGCTGGGCGTTTCTGATAGTAAAAAAGTAGGTAACTTTCCTCTACTCTTATCTTTGAAGATATCAATTTTGTAAACAAAAAATAAAGGTTTTGTGAAATTAAAACCAGCTAAAGAAAAGTATAATGTATTTTTTTTTAATCTGTTGTACCCAGAATTGAAAACTGCACTAGGAATCTGTAACGGGACAAACTTTAGACGTTACCTGCTGGACTGATCGGGAAAAGAAAAGTTCAAAAGTTTTTTAGAACCACGTGTGTAAGAAAACCAGCCAATAAGAATAAGAAATGATAAAAAGGAATTGTTTTTAGTGAGGGGGTCTGAAAAGAGGTGATCTGCAAATACACTGAAGTGACAAAAGTCATGGGATACCTCTTAATATCGTGTCGGCCCTCCTTTTGCCCGGCGAAGTGCAACGACTCGACGTGGCATGGATTCAACAAGTCGTTGGAAGTCTTCTGCAGGAATATTGAGCCATGCTGTCTCGATAGACGTCCATAATTGTGAAAGCGTTGATGGGGCAGGATTTTGGGCACGAACAGACCTCTCGATGGTGTCCCATAAATGCTCAATGGGATTCATGTCGGGCGATCTAGGTGGCCAAATCATTCGTTGGAATTGTTCAGAATTTTCTTCAAACCAATTGCGAACAGTTGTGGCCCGGTGACATGGCGCATTGTCATCCATAAAAATCCCATCGTTGTTTGGGTACATGAAGTCCATGAATGGCTGCAAGTGATCTCCAAGTAGCTGCACATTAGCATTTCCAGTCAATGTTCGGTCCAGTCGCACTAGAGGACCAAGTCCATGCCATGAAAAAACAGCCCACACCATTACGGAGCCACCACCAGCTTGAACAGTGCCTTGCTGACAGTTTGGGTCCATGGCTTCGTGGGGTCTGCGCCACACTCGAACCCTACCATCGGCTCTTACCAGCTGAAATCGTGACTCATCGGACCAGGCCACGGTTTTCCATTCATCTAGGGACCAACCGATATGCTCACGTGCCCACGAGAGTCGCTGCAAGCGATGTCGTTCTGTCAGTAAAGGCACTCGAGTCGGTCTTCTGCTGGAATAGCCCAAGAAATCCAAATTTCTCCGCACAGTTCTAGCAGACACGTCCATTGTACGTCCCACATTGATTTCTACGGTGATTTGACGCAGTGTTGCTTGTCTGTTAGAATTTACGACTCTTTGCAGACGTCGCCGGTCTCGATCTTTAAGTGCAGGCGGTCGACCACTGCGCTGTCCATGGTGGGATGTTATGCCTGAAATTTCATACTCTCGGCACACTCTTGACACAGTGGATCTGGGAATGTTGAATTCTCTAACGATTTCCGAAATGGCATGACCCATGCGTCTAGCTCCAACTAACATTCCGCGTTCAAAGTCTGTTAATTCACGTCGTGCGGTCATCATCACGTTAAAACCTCTTCACATGAATAACTTGAACAGAAATGAAAGCTCTGTAAAAGCACTGCGCATTTATACCTGTTCTATGCGATGCTACTGCCATCTGAAAATTTGCATATTGCTATCCCATGACTTTTGTCACTTCAGTGTATATCACTGGGCGGTAACGGGTTAATGTAACTCACACTGAGAAAGATTATATAAAATATCGTCCGTTGATTTAACCTTAGAGATGAATCACAATTGATCCATTGAAAGTTTTTTTTTTTAACAAATTTCATCTAAAACTAGTATAACGTTTAATTTCCTATGTGTCATTTTGTAGTGCGTCTTAAAAGCAAAACTTTGTCTTAACGAGATTCAAATTTTTATTTTTGTATTCAGGTACTGATTATTGCAGACATAGGTTCAATTAAAAAAAAAATTGCTCTCCATTCGTTAAAAAACAGATTTAATCACCTAACGAAAATAATACAAAATATAAACAGCACATTTTATAAGTTGAAAAATTATACACGCCTTTTAACAGTAAAATTCCGTGCCTGGTGCCTTCTGTTTTATATGTGTCTTTAACTGCACGTATTTAGTTATTTTAATTTTGCTGCTAGTTTTTTGATACAAAAAATAAAAATAACTATGTATATCATATCCATTTTTCAGTGGCAAATTTTAAGAAAGCTCCATAAAAGAAAAGTGCTAGAAAATTTGTGCAAAATGTTTTTTTTTTTTTTTTTTTTAAGTTTGCCAATCATTATTTGAAAGGTCATTTTTGACTTTTTGAAAGGTTAAAATTTTCCGTTTAATCATCAACTGATTTCATCATCAATACTTTTTACTTTGCAAGAAGTAATTCGAAGGCATTTTCAAACAAAGTTATACAATGTTCCGAACTTGTCAGAAATTAAGGTCAAAGTCTCAATAAATTTCGTAGGCGATGCAGAAAATTACAGGAATCATCACACTTTAAATGTAAAAAAATGTCTTATTTGTCTACTGTCAATCGAATATTTCATCAAGACAGATATACACGATAGATGTTATTTATAACATATCAGGGGACAGGTTTGACTGACGTGTCGCAACCGAAGATCGATGAGACCTCAAATCCTTTCTTGTCTTTCTTTCACTACGATAATCTTATAGTCTCCAAAAGAATCCTTAATGAAAAATGCTTTTCTGTATTCAATACCTTAATTTATTGAGTGGAAAATGACTTTTGAGTGCACTATAAAGGTCAAATTATGTGTTCATCGTTATACTTCATTTATCCACCTCATGTCAATATCATAATTAATTTTGACAGTTATAGAAATATCAATAATTAACTGAAATTCAAGACACACACATTAGTTTTTAAGTAGTTAAGTAGTAGTTTAGTAACACAAATATTAGTTTTTCATTGTAAAATTACAATTTTAAAAAAATCCTGTTTTTTTCCCCCTCTTTTTTTTCAGTATTGTAAAATAATCTTAAGACGTACTAAAATTTTCAACACAAGTATAATATTAAGACATTTTATGTTTTATGAGTAGTATATATGAAACCGTGCCAGGTGTTATTAATAACGGATTAGGAGACTTGTTTAACTAACGTGTTGTCGAACACAAATCGTCCAAAAAAAACTAAAAACATAACTGTTTTTTTTTAGATACAAACAATGAATATACTGCCACTGAAAATGCGAGGACTTATAATCCAAACTAATTTATCAGACATATTTGACACATTGTGTGATGCCCATCACCGCGTGCTAGATCCAAAAATACATATATGCCATTCTTGGTACAAATCAAACCAAATATATTTTGATTATGTTCAGTTTCATTTCAGTTAGTTTAAAATGCCTTCAATATAAATTTTATCTGATATTAGTGACTCTAATTTGTAATATTTAATCTTATTAAATGGTAGTTATGCGCAGATATATAAACCCCACTTGACTGTAAGAATATCAAAACTGCAATCGTGCAAAGACATTTTGGATCCTGAGCTTCTGTAAGGAATAAAATGGTGGATTGAGTTACGGAAGCTCAAGTGGATAGTTATCTTATCACTTAAGTGACCCAGATCGGTTTTATAGTCTAGAAAATCACCTTCAGGTCAATTTTTAGACAAGTTACTAGAGTTTAGGCTACTTAAATCAACTCATACACTGTAAAAAACGAATGTTGTTTTTGCAGTATATTACAGCTAATTTCATAGTAATAAACTGTAAAAATGGCTAATTTTTCAGTAATAAACTGTAAAATTGCAACTTTTACAGTACTAAACTGTACAATTGCTAATTTTACAGTAATAACTGTAAAGTTAGCAATTTTACAGTTTATTACCGTGCATTTTACGGTTTTAAACTGAAACCTCTGCTGACAGTATTATACTGTTGTTTTTGCAGTATGATACAGCTAAATTTTACGGCAATAAACTGTAAAATCTCTAACTTTACAGTAAGGAACTGTAAAATTGATAGTTTTACAGTTTATTACTCTGCATTTTACAGTTTTAAATTGGAACTTCGGCTGCCAGTATTATACTTTAATTCTTTTAGTTCATTTTTGCAGTGTAAGCACTGTAAAATAACAGCGAATATTGTCGATGAAGTCTACTAAAGATACATGTTCAATTCAACATTGTGATGTAGCTCAAAGTTGATGTGCCTTAACATTTTTGTCTTGGAAAAGCATTAGTTTGCCAATTAAATTTAAAATAAAAACTCAGAAACCACGAATCTTAGATAAAAGAAATTTGGGGTAGTGAAATTTTATTAACTTTGCTGTAATCATTTTTCTGTAATTGAAAAAAAAACTTGTTAAACAAGTTTAGCATTATTCTTTTCTATTACGAAAAATGATTCATTTGTTACAAGAAATCTGTATTTTCTATTTTCTCTTATGTTAGTCACTGTACAAGACGATTAATTTAAACATATACAATGCAAAATGAATAGTTTGCATCAGAAAAATGGACCTCGTGCGTTGAAAACATTGTATTGAACACAAAGCGTGCTAAACTGATAAAATTGCAAAGAAATTGATACTTTCAGAATTACTCTATGGTCGAGCCCGCTTAATGGAACTGCCGTTTTGCCACGAAAAAAATACTCTAATAAGCGAGATATTCCATTATCCGGGATCAAAATAATGCATTATACAGGTTTGGTATATTGAAAATATATTATATTAAGCGGGATATTTAATATTTTAACCGATATTCGAATAAGCGGGCTCAACTGTACTAAATATGAAAGCGGAAAATAATGACAGGCATTTTTCTTTTTAAAAATAATGATTCTTACTCAAAAACAAAAACGCTTTTCACATACATTTTTTATATAAACAATATTTGAAGCAAATTAGTCAAACCGGAAAAATATTTTTTAAGCTGTTTATCTTTGTACTCTAATTAGAAAATATATAAATCCAAAAGATCTGCTGAGCCATAAAGCACTTTATTATAAAATAATTCATTTGTTGTTAGCAAACTAATTTGCCTAACCTTTGATGTCAATTATCTTTGCAGCAAAATTAATTTGCTGGTGTCAAGTGCAATGAACACGTTTCCTTTAATTACGATAAATATCTCATATGCTAAATATGTCATATTAATATTGCAGGAAATAGTCATAAATAAAAAGCAGACATTTTGCGTTCCAAAATGAGAGATTTAATCGATAAGCTTGAAGCAGCAGAAACTTGACTCATAAGGAAATAAAGGAAATCTTATTCAATTAAATAAAAAAAAAATACTATATATATACAGGGTGTCCACTCCAATCGTGGACCAATAGCTAATTTCTAAACCGTTAGAGATAAGCATATGGTTTATTTAGGAAAAAATCTCCAAATTATGAAAGGAATTTTGTGTCTATTTAATGTTTTTCAAAAAATCAAATTTTGAAAGAGTTACGAAATTTAAATTTTTATACAGCCCCCCAGTCCTATCAATCATATTTAGTAAAACATTCTTGACACTGTAACGTTTAAAACTAAAAAAAAATCACTGTTCTACGACAAAAATTGACCGAGTTATGACGTTTTGAAAAATCAAGATTTTGAAGGATTTCGCATACGGTCCCTTAAGCGATCTTTCGATGACGTCATGAATCAATGCAAAATCTTGATTTTTCAAAACGTCATAACTCGGTCAATTTTTGTCGTAGAAGAGTGATTTTTTTTTAGTTTTAAACGTTACAGTGTCAAGAATGTTTTACTAAATATGATTGATAGGACTGGGGGGCTGTATAAAAATTTAAATTTCGTAACTCTTTCAAAATTTGATTTTTTGAAAAACATTAAATAGACCCAAAATTCCTTTCATAATTTGGAGATTTTTTCCTAAATAAACTATATGCTTATCTCTAACGGTTTAGAAATTAGCTATTGGTCCACGATTGGAGTGGACACCCTGTATATATATATATATATATATATATATATATATATATATATATATATATATATATATATATATATATATATATACACATTAATTTTAAACTAATTATTTAGTAGTGCTCTAAGCTTTAAATACAAAACACAACTTATTCTCACACTTTGTAGTTGTAAATAAAATATACTAAATAGGGAGGGAGCCACTAGACTAATGCCATCATGGAAAAAGTTCAAATGGGTACAAATCGAAAGATCATCTCGAGACATATTTTTGAGTCAAAAATTATGTGCCCTCGTTATCGAGGCATAAAATCTAAAAACCTTGAGAATTTTTTTTAAGCGCCAAATTTAAAGACTTGGCAAGAAATTGTCTCGCGATCTCTCTATCTGCATGAGCCAGATATTTATCTGCAAATCGTGTGAAAGGTGTCTACCATTACTCACTGAAACTTGCGAAATGTGGCTACTTTTCTTAAATATTTGAACAAACTTTTAAGTATAGTTCGATAATAGGGTCAGGAAGACAAAATTTCATGCTTCCAGAAACACGTGTTACAATGCTCTTTTGATTGCTACTTATTTAAAAAATAACAATAATTTTTAATATAGTTTTTTTTTTTTTTTTGTGTGCTTCCACAAAAATGATTAAGATTTATTTGTAAAGTTTGCTTACAATTTTTTACAGTGTGGAAAATGATTATTGTTTTAAAGTGAAGGGTCTTGAGGATTAAGCCTCACTGTAAAACGAATTACGAAACGTTCCTTTAAAATAATTGACAGCTAATGTGCCTAATTTCTGCCAGTAACATACGCAGTCCAGTCATATCAATGGGACCACCGTCTACTTTTGGCATCAAATAAGTAATTAATCGTAGAAGACTCGGTGAATCAGCAAATTTGATGGATGTATAAAGTGTGCTGTATGCATCCGGAAAGCATTGCAGTTCCTGCAGTTATCCAGAATTCGAGTAATTTATCCGATGTGCGAAAAAAACCATAATCATTGTCTTTTGGACCGGAAGCTTTTTTGAAACGCCTTTTTTTTTGTTATTTAACTGTTCGTGGACCGCTGTGGTAAAAGTATACCTCGCGTGGTAACATTGCACTATCCAAAATCAGCGGCATGGCAAAGGTGGTGCACCACAAGCAATAGATGGCAGAAGTGAACTACAACTGTGGAGATGCGTTCTGGTAGATAAACGAGCAACCGTTAAGAAACTAACCACTCAAATGAACCAAAAGGGACAAGAACAGTGTCTTCACTGCCAGGGGCGGGCTGGCTCTAAAATTTTTGTGTGGAAAGAAAATTCTTGCCGGCCCCGACCCAAGAAATTGCATTGTTCCCAGCCCGAAAATTTTCTAACGGATTTCCTCAAAAAAAAAAAAAAAAGTAGTTGTACTAACCTCTATAAATGTACACATGGTATGTCAAGGACCTAATATTTTCAAAATGTGTTTTAGAACCTAAATTCCTGTACGCAAAAAAAATAATAAATAAATAAAACATATGTTAGTGAATAAAAATCCTATTTAAAACAAGAATAAGATATATGCCTATGATTTGTTTTCTTAAACCACTTAAACAAAACTTAATTGCTCTTTTCAAAATCCTAGCTTGAAATTGTATTGAACTTATGCAAACTAATGAAAATTTTCATTTAAACCAAACGTAATGCATATGTTTCGAATGTGAATACATCACGAAGAGGTATTGGATGAGTGTGAGCTTGAATTGCTCTGCAAAGAAAAAAAAATGTTTTGAGTAACAGTCAATATTTCATAACAATTTAAAAATGCACAGAAACACTCCAAACAAAAAAAAAAAATCGCAATTTCTCTCTGTGAAACCCATGGATGGCTAAATACAAGTGTACAAGACGGTCGCTTATTATGTACAACGGTACAACCAAAAAAACCGAAAAAAAAGAACTTTTTAAATCACTGTACGAGTATTATTTGCTTGCTTGAAAATAGAGAGAAAGTCATGCGACAAAAATATTTTTCAAAAAAATTAAGCACAACACAGAAAGTCTGAATTAAGCCCATTAAATAGCCCTTTATAGCCCTTTTAATTGAACAAAATTAATGATTACAAAATCATATTCTAAATAAGTTACTGGAAGATAAACTAAAAATTATAAAAATTAGTGTTACTCTTCAAGGACATGTCCATATTTTTCATACAAGGCCTTTTAATTTCATAAAACTGAAAAAGCTACAAAGAACTTAATGAATTTGAAACAGTGCTCAATCATATTATTGGCCATTTTTTTCCGGAATTTGAAAATATGCTATATCTCAAATTTACAAATTGTATTTATTTCTTTGAAATTGAATAATTATAATAAAATTGAAAAGTTTATGATGAAAAGATTTTTAAAAATGTACGTTTCGATACTAGTTGCAAGGACCAAGGGATGCTACTTGTAATTTAAAGAAAATCTGGAAATACTGCATTTCAGGCTCGGAAATTTTAGATTTGCTTTTAAAATTTTACCATGAAAAATGGATCAGCTATTTTCCATTAAAATAAACAAAATAACATCGAAGCATTATGTGTATTTCCAGTAAATAAGAAAACATTATTGACTTTCCAACTACTGTTTGAGATAAGAGCTGTCTAAAACGATACGTTTACAATTTAAAGCTTTTAATTAAATGTTGCAAACGGTTAGTTTTGGAGAATTTTGTAAAGAGTCCCGGCAACAAATGAAAAATACTGTGTATAAAGAGTTTGTTTATAATAAAATACTTGTCAGGGAAAAGAAGTGGTGCTTTCAATAACGTTGCTTTGCAAATGCCATTTTGATTATAAAACATTTTTTGAAAGGTCTGTAAACGAACTATAATTTCTTCTAACTAAATCTTAGCTTCATTTTAATGAAAAGTAATTTTTAAGAAAAGAAAAACACATTTTAGTAATGCATCAATCATTTAAATACGTTAATTCAATTTTTCAAATTTATTATATAATAACACTTCAAACGCTATTGCATTTTGAAATTAATTTTTCGCGTGTTTAATTTCCTTTTAAATAAACTATTAAGCAGCTCTGTAGCCATAAGCGCAGCGTCGTGGGGGGGGGGGGGCACGTGCTCCCCCTCTCCCTAACTTGCTGGACACTTTATCTTTGAAACCAGAAGATTTCTAAAATTCGAAATGAAAATCATAGTAAAAATATCGTTCACAGTGAATTTCATTCATTTTACCTTATTATACCCCTATGTCTGAGAGAGAGGGGGATTAGGGGAATACAGGCCCTCTGTCAAAAATTTCAATGTTTTGGTGCCAAACTTTTCCAAAATTGGAACAAAAATCATCAGGAAAATTATTTCCGTTTATGGTTATCCTCTAGCGCAGCCAGAATTACCATCTGGAAGGTTTTTTTTTGGTCAAAACAGACCTTAAGATTGCCATTAATATTAAATGCAAGGTCGTGCCCATTTTCCTGGCTGTACTGTATTTTATCTTGAGCTTTTCCATTTTTGTTGCGTTACTAAAACAATAATTTAAAAAAGTATGGAATCATCAAACGGTGGGCCTGTGTGATGATTGGGCGTAATCACAACTATTTTATATGGTCCTTTTTGTGGTATAAATTTTAAAATTCTATGAAACTGCTTACTACATTAGAAAATAATTTTAACTTGAAAATACTATTTTCATAAAATCTGGCTCATTGTGTGTGTGTGTGTGTGTGAGAGAGAGAGAGAGAGAAAAGAGAGAGAGAGAGAGAGAGAAGAAATACAAAACAATTACGCGACTGCATCTTGTGTCAGGTTGTAAACTGAAAAATGTAAATATTTATTTTAAAGTATGGACTTCAGCATAGAGTTAATTATCTTTCTTCATAAATCAGAAATTTTCACTTTCTAAATATTTCTTTCAAGGATTTGTCAGTCATAATCATATTTCAAAAAACCGTACCAAATGCAAGATAATTGCTAAAAAAATCTTATAGTGCATATAATATAACAAAATAAATCATTTATTTGTGTCTAAAATCTGTTTTTTACTACGTTGTTTCTGTAGATAATCTGAATACATAATTCTTGTCTCATACTTGATTTACAAACTTTTTACTTAAATGCTGTGACAAACTTACCTGTGCTATTATTTACAATTGTTTCCGGTAAATTTCTTGAAGCTTACTTTTGAATTCCTTCAAATTTTGTCATTGTGTTATGACTTATTTCTGGAAGATAATTCAAAGTTGAGCAAGCATATTTATTTTATATAATTTTTTCTGTTGCTTTTTTTTTTTTTTTGTCGATCGAAAAGACTTCTTTTATGAAATGTATCACTTTTAAGGGTTTTTTATTTGACTCTTCTTTCTTCCTATTATTGTTTACTCAATTACTTCATAAAAGGCTTCAAAATGTCGAATTTTATAGCGTTTTTCAAAATTTCTTCCGTTGGGAAATCCCCCGGTCCCGCTGAAATTTAGTATAGTCTACACCGCAAACCAGGGTCGTCATTTCAAGTTTTTCGGGGAGGGGGGGGGCAAAGGGTCCAAACACAATGCAGTTTCATCGGAAAACATAAAAAAACACGCCCACTTATAAGTAAATACATTGATTTCTCAAAGTTGGGGGGGGGGCAATTGCCCCCCTGCCCCCCCCCCCTAAATGACGGGCCTGCCACAAAGCAAGCAGATTATTGCATTACTTTTCTGATACAGATCCAACTATAAGATTATTCCAAAAAACAAAGAAAACAACAGAAAGAGCATTAAAAAATGTGAGGAATATCAGCGAAAAAGACATAAAAGTGGACTAATGGTGTTTTGTTATCAAAAAAGTTGATCAGACTACAAAAGACCCATATCTGTAGTAACTTACAGCCCCGTCTAAATTTAGCTTGGTTACTGAGCAAAAAAAGTTGAATAAATTATGAGTGAAAAAATTTATCCGAAAAGTAAGAGCAAAGGTTTCTCTAACGAAAAATCTAAGTGAAAAATGGGCGGGAGGGGAGTGAAGGCCCAGTCTGCACTCCTAAACTTCGAGGTCTGTGCCCCCCCCCCCTTCTCAAGATTGTATGAGTGTATCCAGAATGTAAGACATTTTCTGGCTTAAAATTCGAGCCAAATCACATAAAAGATTGTTTCTACATGGGTAATTTTTAATGCAGATTGTAACTCTAGTACGTTATATGCTGATTGTTTTTTGAAATTTTAAGCTGATATCAATTTAAAAATTAACAAGAGTTCATAAGAAAATGTTATGAAAGCTTTTTTGCAATATATTTCTAATGAAATGAAATATCCAGTACATTTTAAATTTAACCTTTATACTTTTTGTACCTTTAGGAATTTAAACTTAGATAAACAAAAATATATTCAATTTATAATAATTATATTTCAAATTCGTATTATTTAAAGTGATTAACACAGCAAAAGTTTAACAAACACATTATTTAAAATATTAAACTTACCTCGAAAAGATTTTTGTCACTGTTGATTCAAGAACGATGTATAACGATAGACTCGTTTTTGTTCCTTTGAGAGAAAATATCACGGATTGCTAAAATAACCTAATTGGTTGAAAAAGCCACGGGTCTATCCGTTGCATAAAAAGTGGCGGGAAGCGTAACAAGCACGAAACAAGAAAAGAAAAAAAAATGTTTAGCTTTCGTTTCTCATGTTACTTAAGAATCCCAATACATCCTTTTCTTCGAATGGCGCCTTTTTCTTTTTTCAGCTTTTTCCCAGGCAGCCTCAGGTCTCAGATGGCCATAAAAAAGGTCCCCAGCCCCCAATATAACGCTCCATACTAGAAACCCCCGAAGCATCAATTCCGAACAGAGATAGCAAAAGAGACACCATTTGGAGCCTTAAGCCAGGGTGCCTTAAGCACCGTTTTAGACGAAGACCCCACAAAGCCATTGTTTCCCTCGGCCTTGACTTTCACTTGGAAGAGGAAAACCATATAGTGCTGAGTAATCAGTGACTTAACACCCCCCTTCCCCTCTAGAAAAAGACAGTTCTAGCTGTGATTTCAAACGTGAAAACGGCTGGGCCGGCCCAACTTTTTTTTTTTCGAAATTTTCTTTTTCTAATTAGAAAAAAAATAAATAAATGTATAAAAACGGCCCAAAGTAGGTGCGGCCCATGTGGAATTTTCCACATCTTCCACATGGCCAGTCCGCCCCTGCTCACTGCGACGATTCAGCAAACGTTGTTCGCTGCTGCGTATGTGCATCCGCAGCATACGTCTGGTAAATGCACCTATTCGGCTGGCTGTTTGTGTTTATTGACGATGAAAGCTGGAATCAGCACGTCTATACCGCAAATGGACTTCCACCGAGGAAAGACTGGAGGCTTTTTCCGAAAAAATCCCATTTTATGCTCCATCGGACATATGGACATCGACATATACAGCATGAAACGTCTGAAAGCAAACGCCCTGCATCAATTACCGGAAAGGTCTAAGTTGAAGAAGGGAGGATTTTTTTCTGGGAATGTTTTCGTATTCTCTGGGAGCACTCAGCATTGTGGTGAAGCATTGTGGGGGCACTCAGCATAGTTGCTCCGAAGTTGGCAAACGAAACCATGTGGAAGGGGCGAAGAATTATGACAAGTATGCAACTATTTTTTAAGGATTCTGGTCACCCCAGAGGTGTTTTGTTTTTCTTCAGGACGATGTCATCTACCAGTACATGATTCGTAGAGAACCGGAAAGAGGTTTCTATACTTCCTTGGCCAGTAAATTTCCTGGACTTGAACCCAATCGAAAATCTCTGAGACTACCTTGTAGTCTGTGGGCCAAGCACCAATATCGTTCAAGTTCGTTTACCAATCTCTAGGACTACAGGAACTTGCTTGAAATCTGTTAATAGTGATGTACTCAATCGAAAAATCCAATGTTCCCAAGCATAGCTTGTCTCATTAAGTTTTAATTAATAACTGAAATAGGGACTATATTCCTTAGCCTGTTGGCTCTTTAACAGCAAAAATTGTCTCTAGGTGGCGCTTTTGCACAAACTATTTGTAATTTAAAATTTCAATAAACAGTTTTTCTACTTTAATCTTTCTTTTCCATTCGATTTTATGTTTCAAAATATATTAATAAATTACAATATACTTACTTCATATCTTTTGTGATTTAAATACAAAGAAAATCGAAATATGTATCAATCCGCATTTAAGGCCCCTATATAGACGAGCCGGCCCATCAAGATTAAGTTTGACCACTTTGGATCCAGAACGTGTTTGAGAGTTGTCTTTTTCTGTGAGCGGTTGTCTTTTCTAGCGAGTTATCGCGTTTTGGTGATTTTTCACGTGAATTTAACAAAACTTGGCTACGTCCCGAAACTTTTTATGGTAACCCTAGCGCCGCAACAATGAAAATTGAAAGTCAAAGTTAATAAGTTGGATCCAAAGTGGTGAAACTTAAGCTTGATGCGTCGGCCTATCTATATAGCGGCTCTATCCGCATTTCTACTTGCTCTTAATCTCGTTGTTTCGTTAATTGCACTACCGTAGCCTACGCAGGTGGACGCTTCTTGTTTTCATGTTAAACCTCCTCTGTTTCTTATCATTGCTGCATTTTTTTAACAGACAATATTTTAAAAGTTAATTTTGTATGACTGTTTTATAACTTGGCATGCAGTTTTATTTCTAATTAATATTATAACACACCTTACTGTTGGTTGGAAAAATAACGCATTGATTCTTTACTTATCATACCAACTACGCTCGGTATTTACCCATTTATTTACATGAAATACTAAATTTGCGTGTGATACATGCGTATGCTCACAGTGAATAAGTGTTTGTAAATTTGTGGCTGATATATAAACTATGAATGTATTTTGTAGCATAAAGAAAGACCAGGTTATATAGAGCAAGCAGGTAATCGAAATTAAAAAACAAAGAGAGGATTGACAAGAATTGAGGGTGGGGCTAACTAAATAATGGCAGGAGCCCTATAGTCTTCAGAACCTATTTTTGAACGTAAAAAGCCTGAATTTCGACTAAAATACGAAATTTCAGCTACAATTGAAACGAAGTGCAGGAACTCAGCTCCAATGAGCTCTGCAGAAAGTTAAACCCTGTTATAGGGGCATCTCTCTCCATCTTGTGTGTAATTTGCTGGAAAAACAAAAAAAACGGGGGGGGGGGAGTTCAGGAAAAAAGACTTTTAAACTGCAGAAAAAAAAAGTAATCAATGGCAAATAATTCATTGAGTACACATAATAAATACTGACATCATTGAAATAATTTGCAAAACACATTTTCAATGCATACCAGAAAACTCCTTCTTCAAAAAAATTTACATGAAGGTGCAAAAATATTCATTAAATGAAGCTTTTGTGTCAGCAGATGTGTATAAATGATTTTTCTGATCATGATAATTCAGTTAGAATTAATATTTGATAAATTTGACGAAGAATTTCATCCATAAACTCCCATTTTTAGCATTGAAAAGGGCGTTCCTTGTAACGCCGAAATACGTGTATGCCGTTTTCCTGCTCATTTGCGTTTGATATGTTTTTTCATATGCTTTTTCTCATTACACAAAAGTATTTATTTTATTTTTTCAAATTTATATTAAAATTGAAAAATGGTTTACTTATTTTTGTTAACACTTTTTTCTTATAAATATCTATCTTTCTTCTGTCCGACCTCGAAACCCGCGCCTAGCACCGCTGAACGGTTCTATTTTAAAAAGGCAGGCAGCTTGATTACGAAAATGCACAATGGCAGCAATTCTACTTTGTCCTATACCATTTTATTTCCATAGACCTGATAAGGAAGAGAAATAAAAAAAAAAAAACATCAAGAGGATTGACAAGAATCGATCAACACCTCAAATATAATTCAACCGCGACGAGATGGCCGGTGTCAATCAAATGAGAAAACGAGTCCATTCCTTAAAATAGGTAGAATTTCTACCCATTCAAATTCCCCCATCAATTGTGAATCCCATTCCTCAATTTTCATCTGCGTATCACCCCTTCCTAAAAATGGACAATCCTGAAAAAAGGAGGAGTCATAGGCCATCTCTGCGAAGTTGAATTATAAACGAATCCAACGAAAAACAAAACAAAACAAAGAAAAATCCCTTCCCATTCCTTATCTCTTTTATCACAATCACCCCTAGTTTCATAAAATCAATTGAGACCTGACGCATGCGCAAATTCGAGGAAAGTCGCCGAAAAGAATATCAAACGGTATCTATCTGTCCATCTATATGTACCTTTTAATATATAGAAAGAGACAGACACATTTTTATGATATTTAACGTAATTATCCGCCCCTAGAATTTCATTTTCTCCTATTTTGTCATGTATTTTTAATGGTCTGTAAAAAATTAACGAGACAGTATTTTTAGGGGAACATTGTGTTTTTTTCATCTGTAGACTCTAGGGATTCAGAAAAATATCCCATTTTGTAATTCCCGAAGTTGGCAAACGAAACCATGTTTCTAAGTATCTTTTGTGCCTTCGTTCCCACAGACTATTGATTGGGTTGTTCGCACCATGAATCTTCAACCATATAACGTACAACTGCTAGTTACTAAACTAGATTCAAGAGGATTCAACAGCTTTGTGAACACTTTCAAGAATCCAACTGATTCTCTTCCTGCAAGTCTCGAAGCTGTTCACTCTCGGAAAAGTGGTTATTCTGGATTTTAAATGATGATCACATTAATCTGGCTGCACTGTGTAGTATCTATGCACTAAAAAACAGGAAAATAAACCCTAAAGCATACTCAGTTTTTTTTTCTGTGCTTATGTTGCATAAGAAATCACGTGTTTTTTTAGCTATATGAATGAGTAATAAGCATACAGTAGACTGCATATAAGATCGCATAACGATATTTCACAGATGTTACTTTAAAGCATGACACAGAATTCCGTTTTATGCTGCAGTAACTACACATCGAAACGAAGTATGCTATAATGACTGCACATCAAAACCAAGCTAAGAGCTTACAATAACTCATCAGTTCTCCGTCACTTGATAAGATTTCATGTCCTTTAATGACTTGATATACAATTGAAAGCTGCTTTTGCATTATGAATCGACTTGTAGACATAGAAACATACCTACTTAAGCTACACACGCAAGAATCATTCAGCAGATGAAGCATGAAATAATAATACTTTTCCTCTGGCATTAGGCGAGTAAAAAGCAAATGCTCTTACCGAAATTTCCCGTTGGATTACCTCAAGGTTGTGTCCTACTTACCATTGATCTCTCCGTTGCTAAAAACCGAAGTTCTTCGAGGTAAAAAAAACTTTAATTTACTGGATGATTGCCGTTACTTGTGTGTATGTGAGTGTGTGTATACATATATGTATATATACAGGGTGTCCACTCCAATCGTGGACCAATAGCTAATTTCTAAACCGTTAGAGATAAGCATATAGTTTATTTAGGAAAAAATCTCCAAATTACGAAAGGAATTTTGGGTCTATTCAATGTTTTTCAAAAAATCAAATTTTGAAAGAGTTACGAAATTTAAATTTTTATACAGCCCCCCAGTCCTATCAATCATATTTAGTAAAACATTCTTGACACTGTAACGTTTAAAACTAAAAAAAAATCACTCTTCTACGACAAAAATTGACCGAGTTATGACGTTTTGAAAAATCAAGATTTTGAAGGATTTCGCATACGGTCCCTAAAGCGATCTCTCGATGACGTCATGAAATAATGCAAAATCTTGATTTTTCAAAACGTCATAACTCGGTCAATTTTTGTCGTAGAAGAGTGATTTTTTTTTAGTTTTAAACGTTACAGTGTCAAGAATGTTTTACTAAATATGATTGATAGGACTGGGGGGCTGTATAAAAATTTAAATTTCGTAACTCTTTCAAAATTTGATTTTTTGAAAAACATTGAATAGACCCAAAATTCCTTTCGTAATTTGGAGATTTTTTCCTAAATAAACTATATGCTTATCTCTAACGGTTTAGAAATTAGCTATTGGTCCACGATTGGAGTGGACACCCTGTATAACACATCAGAAGTGCAGAGATAATTATGTTTATAGAAGAAAAGTAAAATGTGGTTATGAAAAAGAAAGTTAAAATTGAAAATTACGTTTCCTTTATCTTTAAACATTCATTGTACTGTCTGTTTGCGTTTTGTGCTCCTGGCAGCCACGGACGCATCCATCTGAAAAAGGGGAGATAGGTTTAGGATGCGAACTTCCCGATGCCTTCAGCTTTTGTTCGCTTACTACTTCCTCGTTGCTTTTCCACCCTATTTCCAGAAAGTCCGAAGAGACTTGGCGCGTGCGCAGATGAGGCGGAGGTCGCACGAAACAATTTTAGACAGTATTTTCGCTAAGCCAGTGGTTTTCAACCTGCAAAGTACGTCCCTTCATATGGTGCGATATCCAAATATGGTGCGAGCTTAAAAGAAAATTATGCTGAAAAATTGGTTAATTTACTGGAGAAAAGCAAAACAAAATGTATCTTGACATAATAAAAGGCAGGACACACATTGACACTAGTATATTTGCTTATGAAAAGTTGCATCGGGGCATTTTTATTTTAATAATTATCAGGTTAATACCAGTTTTCGTTGTATGTTTATCTTAACGTTATTTTTTTCTCTGACTCTTTTGTGTAAAAGTATTGCTAGTTTTAAAAGGGGAATTTCGATGCTTCATTAATGAAATTGAAGTTTGAACATGAAATTAGCAAAATTGAGCTAAAGGGCTAATTGAGCAATTCCTTTTTCAAAAATAGCATCGATTGCTGCACAAAACAGCCTGCACTGACTCCAAATATGTCAGGTCCTTGTTTCGTTGCATGAATTTTTGAAGAACATGATCTTTACTACTGTATAATACAGTTAAATTTTGAAGATTTTCAGAAACAGTATTTATATGATGGTATTTTGGCTCCGTAACGGACGTATCTTACGAGATACGTCCGTTACGAAAAAAATGCTATTATTTCAATATTTTTTCTGGAATTCTTCAAAATTTTACTGCATTATATGTTAGTAAAGACCATGTTCTTCATTGATATCGTGAAAAAAAAAGTAAGAATTTAACATATTTCTAGTCTTTTTAAGCTATTTTGCGAAGAAGTGATACGTCTGTTACCGTGGAATTGCACTAAAATAATTACCCAACTTTGTTCAACTTAAAACCACTATAATAAAACATGTAAAAATACTTTTTTCGTTTAAAATTTGCATTAATTTAGGTTTTGTGAAGTGATTGTATGTTCAGCTATTTATTTAAAAAATCGAGTAAAAAAGTATTATAAAAAGTAAATATAAAATATCATTTAAATTTAGTAGGATTTTCTCTGGAATAAAAACGTACTTCTGTAGTTTGTGTGCTGATTTTTAATTATGGTTACATAACAGCTTTAGCATCAAAATATACTATTATTTGTTATATTTTTATTTAATTAGAAGAACAATGAAGAGGGGATGAAAATTATTATTGAAAACTGGATTGTGAATACTAAGAGGTTGAAAATCACTGCATTATACTTTTTCCTTTATGTACTCAAAAAGCTTTCAAGCAGTATTTTTCTTTATACTGCTTTATAGGTTTATCGAGTAGAAGAACTTTTCGGTCAAAATTTCTAATGCCATAAAATATGCTAGTGAGTAAGATGTACTCATGAACATTGATGTAAAATTGGGATAAAACAAAGCCTTCCATATTGAAGAAAATGTTATAAACACTTCCAAATATTATAAAATGGGTTAAATGTATTTTTTGCTGTCATTTTTCTAATTAGAATTATTGTGAAAATAATGTATGCTTCAATATATATTGTAGCGCCAAGTGTTGTAGTTCCCAGGCTTCTTTCAACTATGTTCTTAATTGTTTGAATCTCTTAAGGCAAACATTTATTTCAAGTCATTGTTTGATTTGGACTTGATTAGACTATGCAATATTAAGAACTTAATATTTATCTCTGCGGATGTGTTAGAAGTTCGCAATAATAACCTTATTTCACCAGAAACATTTTAAATTTTTTCTCTGTATAAATTATCTATTCTTCACTTATAACGTATTTCTCAACTAATTTTATTTTATTTTGGTGCCAAATATGTGAAAAGGTAAAAATGGTTTAGAAAACTCTTCAAAAGCTCGAATTGCTTTACCTTTTTCAATGTGATTCGAAGCATTCTAGTTAACTAATAAAAACCTTAACTATTAACTATCAAAATTAAGCAGTAAAAATAGTTTATAAACTTTTTGACCATCTTTTTATGTCACAAAGCTACGTTATTTCTTTTATGTGCTTACTCATTATAGTTTCTATTCTAGAAATATTCTTTTTTTTTTTTTCGAATATGTTATTACATCTTAAAATGAATATTTTAGACTAGCATTTACTCCAAAAATTGATCGAATACTGGTAAATGGCGTTAATTAGCGTTTAGTGACCTACTTTTACTACACTTGATGTTCAATTACCATGAAGTCTTTAATTAATTTTTTATTTATGATCAGTTAAACATAGATAGTTCAATCAGTTTAGAGCTTTTCAAGACCACTTTTTAATGGGTATAATTATTATGTTTTTCGCTATGTCTTTCGACTTTTTGAAAAGTCCTGTGTAAGAATCAAGTTAATTTAGCAGTGCTTCCATTGATTTGCAACAAATGTGAAAATTGAAAAGAAGTATTTAAACAATGTAAATACGCAGTTTTAATAAATGTTTTTAGAAGTTAAACGATCATTTGTATTATTACATTCTGTATGAAATAGAACTACAACTATGTTTCAGTGTTGCTTCAGTTTGTAGTAGGAAAACAACGGCTATGTTATTTCAATGTGTAGAAAGATTATAATGACAATGACTACGTTGCTATAAGTCGCGTTTCGACAACAACGACTATGTGACTTCAGTTTGTAGTAGGATGACAATGACTATGCTGCTTCTAGTCGCGTTTTGACAACAACGACTATGTTTCCTTGATTCAACTTTGAACTGTATAAGAGGCATGTTTTGGTTCGCATATTTAAAGTGTTGCTAATATTTTAGCTCAGTGTCTATTTAGACGAAATACGTAAAACATCTTTCAATATATATATAGAGCAGGGGTCTGCAAAGTTTGACCCGCTGACCAAGAGTAGCCGGAGCATCTGAAAACTGGCCCGCAGCTCCGGGCAAGATTTTAGATGCTTGAATTGGAATTGGAAGAAAAGATATTGGGAATATTTTTAAGTCAACGAGAGGTTTAGTAAGGTTATACGAAATGTTTTCAACAGGTAATTAATGGATCTTTTTTCGTATAATAACTGATAATTAAGTAGGAAATTTTTAATGTTATGAAAGTGGTACAGTATCTACTGAAATAAAACTATTTGGAATCTATTTTTAGTTAACTTTAATAATTTTACTTTTTCAATCCAGTGATTAATGATTGTAAGATTGATGATAGAAGAAAAATTGATATTCAAGAGCAGAAAACTGAAGATTTGATATAAAATTTGAATCTTGTATTAAATTCTATGTATGCCACAACGCTTAATTCAAAATGTAGTTATTGCGCAATTATTTCTAGTACAAAAAATATGCCTGTGATTCCGAACGACAACAAGTATGATGAGAACTTTCTATCTGGGATAGGGGAGGGGGCATATCGGCCTGCGAGTCGTCGAGGCCATTTAAAAGGCCCACTGGCCAATAAGTTTGGAAACCCCTAATATAGAGCCTTAAAACTCGTTTTATTTTACATTTAAACTTACTGAAAGATTTTTTTCGTGCGGAAATAATGAATGAAAAGATCAATGTACAAGGACTTAACAAATAAAAAATTTGGCTAACAAATTCTAATTTTTTTATCGCCTGAAACTCGCAGCTATGTATTCGTATTAATAAAAGGATTTCTTGTTGGTACCGAAACCAGTACCTGCTTACGAATTGCTATTTATTTTCATTTTAGACCGTAGTTGCCTTGTGGTTCCTTTTCCGGATTGGACTCGCAGTCAGCTATCAGGAGGGCGGATGGTACCCCACTTTCTTGGAGATTTATCGGCTCCTGCTGCTCCGGATGGCTCAGGTCTTCGACCTCCGCGCCTCCTGGTTGGTAGTGTCCATGTCCTACACACACACACACACACACTCGTATTGCAATTCGTGATTGCGAGAAACATAACTTGAATTTAAGATGTCAAAATTCAAATGAATTTTCTTTTCTTTTCTTTTCTGTTTTAGGGAAAAAGAAAAACTCTTCCGGTTCGAGAAATGTTTTTAAAAAGTTTTGCCCGTCCGTAAATAAAAAAAAAAACGGCTGAGAAACGCTGACTTAGCTAATAGTTTTGACCCTTATGATTTTCATGTCCAACTAACGAAATGCATTCCGAACTTTTTTTCCACGCAAATATGAATGCTTTTTAATTTTTTTAACAAGTCATATCCTCTTTTTGTCATGTGCAGTTGCTTTGAAATCTAAAAAAAAACTTACGAAAATTATCAGTAGAGAAAGAAGCCCGGATTTTGGGGAAAATAAACGAAATCCAGTTGGCATCCGGCGCTAGTAAAACCTTTTACTTTAATCCAGTTCTTATGTTTATCATTCATTCTGTTAGAGCTTTTCCGGTAAAACTCCTGCTAATGCTGCAGTTTCTCTGATTCAATAAAGGATTGAAACCTTTAGATGCAACCTTTCTCCTCACACTGGATTTGTAGACTTCATGGTTTAAACATTGAAAAGAACGATTCGATTATGTTTCCAAATAGTTGTACCTTTTTTTTTTCTCTCTCTCTCATTCCATTTTCTATGGTACTAAAATATAGGTGATAGAATACTCCCAAACTTTATCCTCTATTCGACTTTTTGTGCTATTTTCTTATCGCATTTACTGAATTGATTTTTAATCTACAGTTTCCAAGAATAATGGATTTTATTCCCCGTAGTTAGGTAGAAGCTGAATTTACAAAATTTTAATTCTATGACTACACTTTATGAAAGCTAAACTCGTGTTTAAAAGTTGAATATTTTATCGGCTTTTTAGCATTTCTTAACCAATATAAAATTTATCTGCTACTAAGAAATGAAAAGATTGATGTTATATGTATTAACTGTGTTGCTAAAATTTTCGAGTTAATTTGAGTCATGTTTTCTGTGTATTAAATACACCTAAAAGTTTTAAAATAAATAGACTAAATTCTTAAGAAGCAGTATTTTGCATTATCTAACTGTACAGGGATTTGTTTTAGTAATGCGGTCTAGGAAATGCTAGTAGAACTGTAAGTACTTCACATGAAATTGTTTCAAACGTTCAAAACATTTGACCATTCAGATCCGTTTGTTACATTTCTAAAACATTCTTATAAAGAAACATTTATGGGTAGGTTCTAAAAAAAAAACTTTGAATAATTTATCACTTATTTATTATTTTGTAAAAAAAATGTTTTCTGCTGTATACAGACACAATATGTTCGCCCAAATTTCTCGTAGAACGTAATCCTAACACTAACAGAAAAACAACAAATGATGTCATTTTAAACCAGTTGTAAAATAAGAAACAACTGACATCTTATTATTTTACGTAACATAATCCAAAATGAATTTTTGTCCAATAATACCGTTTTTGGAGCATATCAAATGCTGGCAATTAGAAAATGAAATTCCGGATCCAATCTCTTCCACTTCTTCCAAAGTAAGCTCGAAACCTTTATTTTTCTTGAAAAGAGAACATGTCACGCACTCTAAAAATGTTCTTTGCATTTATTTTTAAACTCCTTTTCTTTCTTTTTTGAGACAAACAATAGTTTTTTTTTTTTTTTTTTTTTTTTTTAAGTTCTTTGCGGAAACAACACGAAACTTTTCTGACAGAAAGCAAAAGAATAATGTAGTTTCAATTCCTTATCCTTTTTAGATTTTTTTTCTTATTTAAAATATGATTTACGTCAAGAAATATATTTTTAGAACGCTATGACAGGCAGTATTTTTTGAAAATGGTGAATTTCTTTGCATTTCACTTCGTTTTTTATTTGTTTTCCATTTTTATTCCTGAAAATTTTTCAGTCTGCATTTCATTTTTTTATTAGATATGCTTATTACGAATTTTGAAAGAAGTTAGCGTTTTCCAAAAAAACTACTTTAAATTTATGAAACAGGAAATGATATGTTTTATAGATTGAAACAGAATATATTAACGCATATAATCAAGGTTTTGTTTGAACAACATGCAATGGACCATTCTCAAAAAATACTGCTACTCAAACTCCAAAATTTTTAAATACATATAGATCCTATTTTCTATGACTTTTCTAAATATTTTAGCTAAAATAAAATTTTTTAGAACATTTATTAAAAGTTTTATACTTAATTAGCAAGGAAAAAATTAAATTAATTGCTACCAAAAAAGAAGAAACATTTGAAATATGTTACCACTAAATGTTAATTGCTTTATTAAAAAATTAATAATTGCCTTATTAAAAAAGATCAAAATAATCAATCTGTTATCATGGTGCCCAAAATAATCGCTTACAAGTCTCTGTTTTTGCTAGTATTTCCAACTTGAACTTTATTTATCACCATACCAAATTCCTACCTTAAGTAGCCAAAATGTTTCCATTTGCATAAAGGTACTGAAAAATCATTGATAACTTCATTTTTAAAATTGTAATACCAGCAACCATACGAATTGCGCATATCAGAGCATCACTAATCTTTAGATACTACTGTTTCAAAAAAAAAAATATATCCAATTAACTTTGTTACTTACTAATTAATGTAAGCTAACATGAATAGTTACTGGTGAACAGTTGAACTTGCATTTCAGCTACTGCCTGGCTTCAAATTCTCAACGAACGAGTAAGCTTTTTTATTCTAAAGGTTATTTCCCACTTTCCGTTAAATATCGAAGTAAAAAGCATTTCTGTTGAGAGAATAAAACGAATAATCTTCTCCAAAGCCTGATTTGGGTATTTCTATAAAGCTTATTTCAGGTACCAATTCTTGTCCAAACCCTTTTTCTGCACATTTTTTGAACTTACTTTTTTTGTGGTTTTCTCTGTACAGTGTTTTAGAAAGTTTTTCCGCCATCCAACTGCTAGTACCAACTGCCATTTGGTGTTTCATTTCAATTTATATGAAAATGTTCTTTCAGCGTAGTTTTTTGAACTAATTATAAGAAACGAATCTTGAGCAATTGCTCAAAATTTCAATTGCATATAAAGCTGGGTTTTTAAGATATTTTTCTCTGTTTAATAGAGATTTGATTTCCTATTGCAGAAAATATCCCTAGCAGCATAATCTTATCGGCCGATGATCGGCCATTCATAGAAACCCGATGAAATTGTCATTGGCCGATGATCTATTCCGATGAGCTCTCATCGGAAATTGCTCCAATATGTCTCATCGGCCAAACAGAATCAGAGCAGCAAAATCCGATGAGTTTTGCTCGAAATACGATGAGATTTGGAGCAATTTACAATCAGTGCAGTCCCGTGCCGATGAATTTGGGTAGGAAAGTTGATCGGAAGAATATCGCTTTCCGATGAAAAGTTTGTTTGTTTGTTTGTTTCAAATGGGGCTGCGTTTAGCTTCATGCCATTTGCAGACCTAGTGCATTCCCCAAAGCGGCATCCACTCTTTCATGTGGCACCACCATCGGTGGGATACCATTGCCACAAGTATTTTTGACGCCCAGTTTCCCCACTAGATGGAGGCACCTGGGCTCTATTTGATGCGAAACTGCACTAGGAATTTAATTTTGCCAGGAGATACTATAAGCCAAACAAGTACTCGAGGGATCTTTTGCATGCCGCATAATCATACATGACATGAGCGCTGTCGATTTTCTGCATCATGAAAATCCACCGACTGGAGCCGGGTTCGAACCCACGCTTTTGGGCGTAAGAGGCCAGCGTCTTAACCACTATACCACTCTGTCGGCTTCCGATGAAAAGTAGCTCATCGAAAACCGTGCTCGGATACTGATCGGAACGATGTCATCGTGCGTTACGGGATCAGTTTACGAGGAGTTCGATGATTGGCCGAGCGAAATCCGATGAGTTGATGCTACTTTGGATGCTCTTTTGTTTGCTTTTACCGATCTTAGTGTGTGTAGAGCTATTAGAAAAGTATGTAACCTTATTTTTACATGAAAACTTGAAGAACAGTAACCAAGCGCACTTGCGTGAACTAACTTCGAACATATCTGTTTAAGCGTGAATTCTCCCCCCCCCCCCTCCCTGACTTGTCACGAAATTTATCATGCAATTTTCCCGTCTGCATGTGCAGGACATCTATCCACAAATCTTATGAAAGATGTCTGTCATTATTTCATACAGCAAAAAATGAACTATTGTTTTTACAGTATAATGCTGGCAGCAGAGGTTTCAATTTAAAACTGTAAAATACACAGTAATAAACTGTAAAACGAGCAATTTTACAGTTTTTTACTATAAAGCTAGCAGTTTTACAGTTTATTGCCGTAAAATTTAGCTGTATTATATTGTATAAACAACAGTATAATACTGGCAGCAGAGGTTCCAGTTTAAAACTATATAATGCACAGTGATAAACTGTAAAATTAGCAATTTTATAGTTTATCATTGCAAGATTAGCAATTTTACAGTTTACTACTGTAAAAATAGAAATTTAGCAGTTTAGTGCTGTAAAATTAGCCATTTTTACAGTTTATTACTATAAAATTAACTGTATTATACTGTAAAAGCAATATTCAGCTTTTACAGTGCAGTAGCGGATTTACAGGTTCGCAATGCATTTTTGAAAGCCCACTTTCCTATCATGAAGCTATGTAAAGCATTTATCATGTCCATTTTTGAATCTCCCTAGGGCCACTATGAGCGTAGGGACCCTTCAAAATTGCGGCAGTTGCGACATGGTAAACCCGCCACTGCGTTACTCACTGAAACTCACTAAAAATTAGCGCGTTTTCTTAAAAAATTTTGACTGACTTCAATATCGTATATGTCGATGACAGGGACACGAGAACAAATAATTTAGCGAACAGCAACATATTTTACAATGTTCTTTTGATTGCTACTAATTAAATGCTTTTTATTATTACAACTGTCATATTGTATCCTGGTTAAAAGAAAAAAAAAACTTCTGAAACCTCGTTTTTTTAAAAATACTACACTGTTAAAAATTCAGGAAGTTTTCATGGCAAATGCTACTGTAAAATGTAGCGTTTACCGTACAGAAAATCTTTACAGTGAATTGTACCGATAAAAAAAATTGCGATAGTAGCGCCAATTGATCACCACGTGACTTACTGTGAGATGCAGATGACACCCTATTTCCGCGGTCCTGATGTGGCTCATCTGGTGCCGTGCATAGTAAAGCAGTTGTGAAAATGGGTCCCGGGTTCGATCCTTGTCGTTCGTATCTCGCGCTTTTTAACCGACGAAAAAACGGAGGAGGTTCTCTGGTCGACCGGTATATTTTTTTATGTATGACCACGCATAACTTTTTACTGAATAGGCCGATTTTGATATTTTTTTTTGGAAAGGGTACACCTCCTTGGTGGTCCCATGGTCCTATGATGCGGGGTTTGAGAACGGAATCCTGAAGAAATTGAGGGAAATCTTTAGAATTCCGTTCATGCGCACCCTCTTTGCGCATAAATTGAATTTCAAATTTCACGCGCACACTCTTGCGATTTGAGGTTTATTAGGTCACAGTAGCTCGCCGATAGAGTGGCCTAGCGGTAAGACGCTGGGCTCTCATTCGCTAAGAGCTTGAGTTCGATCCTCGACGGAGTCGGTGGATTTTCAAGCAGCAGAAAAAAATGCACTGTCTACGTCAAACGATTATGCGGCATGTGCAAACCGCAGTTTTACTGATAGAATATATTTAGTCCTGAGTACCCCAATTTAAAAAAATATATATATTTCCAGGCTCCCATCACCTAAACTTTTAAATTTTAAAATTAGTGATGCACTAATGAATCGGCGGTAAATGGTTACTTTGCGGATTAACCTGTAGGCCAGTTTTAGCCGCATAATCGGGTGAAAAACTAGTAATTTAAAAATGTTTTAATTAAATCAGCATAGAAATAAATCCTAAAAAGAAAAAAAAATTGTTTGTAGTGGCACTCGCTTATAATTTCAGACGCTTTAATAAAGTGAGATGAAGCGTCTCGATGGCAACATGACACTATTCCGGGTATACATTTACACTAAAAAGAATGAAATAAAATAAAATTTTATTAAAAAAAAAAAGTAAAACCGACTTCAAAAACGCAGCTGAAAATTGCTCTAAAACGTAAAAAATAAATTTATTCTTTGAACACCATAAAACCGACTTCAAAAACGCAGCTGAAAATTGCTCTAAAAAGTAAAAAATAAATTTATTCTTTGAACACCATCGATACTACTTTTAAACATGAGTTTTGAAGTCGGTGTCGAAACAGTTAATAAAATCATTCTTACCCATTGATTGACCATTTGATTGATTTTTCCCTTCAAAAAACACTTGAAATTGAGAATGAAACATTTCTTTTTTTGTTTTTATTATGAAACACGTAACCGAAGAATTGGTACGAATGATTTTATTAACTGTTTCGACACCGACTTCAAAACTCATGTTTAAAAGTAGTATGGATGGTGTTCAAAGAATAAATTAATTTTTTACTTTTTGGAGCAATTTTCAGCTGCGTTTTTGAAGTTGGTTTTATGGTGTTCAAAGAATAAATTTATTTTTTACTTTTCAGAGCAATTTTCAGCTGCGTTTTTGAAGTCGGTTTTACTTTTTTTTATAAAATTTTATTTTTATTAATTCTCGTTTGCTCTTCTGTAAAATTTTACAGTAAAAAAACATTTTACGGTAAAAGTTACTGGCAACATGAATGCCAGTAACTTTTACCGTAAAATTTCAGGAAAATTTTTAATAGTGTAGACATTAATTCATTGGGGTGTAATCTTTCACTGACCCATCTACCTTATCTTTTAAAGGAGGAAATATTTGGTAAAAGTAGGGAGGAATAGGACAGCAATGCATTTATGCCGAATCAGTGTGAAAAAATATTTCTAGCTTGTGTAGTTTCCGTTTTACACACTTGCTGTCATTTCTACTGTACAAGCTGGAAGCTATTTTTCGCATTTCCCCTACTTATTATTTTATATAGAAAAAGCATTCACATTACATTACGGTTCATAAATACTGAGAATATGACAAATATCAAACCCATGAATTAGAATGGAAGACTTAGATAAACACAACATTATTCAAAATAAGAATTTATATACACGAACCATTCTGCTTTTTACGCCTTGCCAACTTCCTATCGTGGCATTGAAAAGTTATCTAGAAAACGCAGCTGCTTTCTTCTTTTGTCATTCCTGGAATATTGTCAACTCAAGTACTTTCGCGCTGTCGGATGAATTTATACGACCACATAGGAAATTCATCCGACGCATTTTTACCACACTATTTGCAGCTTAAAGATAATGTATTCCAAAATGACTTCCGCCTTGTCAGTCTGAGAATGTGGAATGTTCCGGCAGGTAAGAATTCGAATCGACAACTTGTGGATTGAAAAGGCTCCCGGGAGGGTTACGTATGGATTAGAAAAGATGATTCCATAGCTGTTTTATTCATTGATAAAAAAAAAGCAAGAAATTGAAAATAACAAGAAACTAAATAATATTTAAACCACACTCAGATATAGAGAATGATAGTATTTTTTAAGTTATTTATTCGCATAAAATGTGATTTTTATAAACTATTTAAGTTATTCAGCATTATTTTATGGGAAAAAGCATTTGCTACCGTTGAAATTATTTTGACCGGCAATTTTTTTTCTCTCATTTTTCTCATGGCAAATAGCCATAACTCAAATTGTAGTTATTTGATGCAGCTGTTTACTTCTTTTGTCATTCCTAGAATATCGTCACTTCAGTCACTTCAGCTTAAAGGTAATGTATTCCAAAATGACTTCCGCCTTGCCAGTCTGAGAATGTGGAATGTTCCGGCAGTAAGAACATGAATCGACAACTTGCGGATTGAAAAGGCTCCCCAGAGGGTTACGTAAGGATTAGAAAAGATGATTCCATAGCTGTTTTATTCATTGATAAAACATTTTAAAAAATCTAAATTTTAGGACACTGGAAATAAATTTTTAAACGATTCGGATATTGACAATAATAGTAGTAATTTTTAAGTTATTTAGTTGCTTAAAATGTGATTTTTATAACCCTTTGAGCGGCCGTCACGTAAAATTTTGCTTTTAGATGTTCTACTGGGTGACTTTAGTGTACAAAATTTTGGAAAAAAAATACCAACGAAATTAGGAACATAGTTATTCAACTTAAGTTAATTTCAAAATGTCTAGTTTAATTACTTGAAATGAGGAAAAAATGTATTCAGAGGTTTATAAAATGGGAGACATGGCACTTAAAAGGATAAACTAGTTCAGTTATTCAGCATCCTTTTACGGAAGAAAGCATTTGCTGCCGCTAAAATTACTTTGACTAGCAATTTTTTTCTCTCATTTTACAAATAACTATATCTCAAATTGTGATTTGTTTTATTGCTTAGTTCTTTTGTCATTCCTAGAATATTGTCACTAGGGTGGAGCGAAAAAAAAAGGTTTTATTTTCGAATTGTAATAACGTTTCTAACGTGACGTTTTCTAGCATTCCACGTGCAGCCCTCCTTATAAGCCAGTAGCGTTGCCAGATTGACAAAAGTAATTTTTTCCTACTTCCTATGACCCTACCTTTCTAAAAAAAAACATTAATGGCGAAAAATACATTCATAAAAAGCACTTTTACCATAGTATTTGCAGCTTGAAGATATTATACCGTAAAATGGGGTGTATAGGAACAGCGGAACAAAACTTCCCGACCGTGCAAAGACATTCCTCATAAATATACTATTGGGTATTTTTCTCCAGTAATTTTTTTTAAAGGTAGGATCATAGGAAGTAGGAAAAAATTACTTTTGTCAATCTGGCAACGCTACTGGCTTATATGGAGGGCTGCACGTGAAATGCTAGAAACGTCACGTTTTCATAGATCGCAAAACTACATATGTAAGTACAAACCTTTTTACAATTTAAACCTAAGAGTAGTTAGTATATGTCAATTATGCGTGTATCTGAACAATAGAATACCACATTAGAATTTACATTTTTTAAAAACTGTGTCATAAAAATGAAGAATTCTGAAAAATGCCATAGGGAAAAAATTTGCGGGGTGTATCGGAACACTTGGTTTTGTTGTTCCAATTCAAACTTATTTAAAGGAAACTGTTTGAAAAATCAAGATTCTAACCCCAATTTCTCTAGTCAAGGCAAGAACAAGGATTTATTACTGTTGACCCCTTCTCGTGAGCAACTAGATCTTAGAATAACAGAAAGTTGCAGATTTAAAAAGATTTTTGCTCCAGGAGATTCTTTCTACCTAAAATACATGGAGGAAAGTCATACAGACTTTATGTAAATAGTAAAAGTTCAGCACACAGATAGTGATGAAAAAGTGAGAAAATGTTACAGGACAATCCCTAAAACCCGGAGACTTCAAGAAACTAAAGAAAAGGCAGCGTTCATCCCAGAAGATGTTATGAAAAAACTTAAGTCAAGCCACAACTGCTAATTTTAAGGCCAAGTACATATTTGTGGACGAAATGAGTGACTTCAATTTATGTTAAAGCTTTGTATTTCAATTCAAAAGCATTTCTTAAAATTAATTTTAATTTTTCATAAGTTCAAAATCATTTTAAATTTTGACAAATCATAAACGTTTACTCGTACAGAAAATGAATTTTTATTTGACAATAACTATCTGCTCGTATTCTTCCCCATCAATATTACTCATGAATGTGAGACCTATTACAGGTTAAATTGAAAAAATAAAAATTTTAACATATGTTCCGATCGACCCCTATCATCGGGCTGATTCGGAACACCCCTAAATTCCTATATGTATTCGTAATAACTGTTCAAAATGTTTTGTCTTTGCTTGGAATACCAAAAGCAAAGCAAGACCGAAGTTTTTACAAAAAAAATCAAATTAAAAAGAAATCTTTTAACTACTTTTTTTGCCATTAAAGCTGAAAAGTGTTCCGATTCACCCCCATTTTACGGTATTCCAAAATGACTACCGCTTTGTCAATCTGAGAATGTAGAGTGTTCTGGCAGGTGGTGCGTGGTACCCCTCAAGGGCGTAGCCAGGACTCTCGTTAGGGGGGTGCAAGCAGTGGCACCCCAATAGGAGGTCACTCTGACCTCCCAAAAAGTTCTTATCCGATACAAATTGGCTGATGAAATTTGAAAACATTTGCTTTTATTTATTTTTTCTTATTTTATTTGGCGACTAACGCCAACACTGCATAAAATTAGGCAGCCCAACCTCGAAAGTCACGACAAGCGCCTTTGAACTGTTTCATTTTAAAGAGGGGTGACAGAAGAAAGTGCACCATAGCAGTATTTCTGCTTAGTCCCATATTATTTTATTTTCCTAGACATGATGAGGAAGGGGAATACAATCAAATAAACGAATCCAACGGGGGAAAGAAAAAAAAAACAACGTCGCATTCCTGCTCGGCGCCTCTTACTATGGTAGCATTGCACTTTCAATGGGGATAAGTTTCCTCATTTAGTGATTAATAGTGCTTCTTGGCATTTTTCGGCAATATTTCACCCTAAAATTTCCATTCTTCGCATACTCAGATTAAAAAAGTTGTTTTCGAGCTAAAAGACAAATTTGGGTTTGGAAAAAGGATCCGTGTTAGGTAAAGAATGAAGCGCATTCTCTGATAAGTGGCGCCAAGGACTTAAAATTTATTGGTGGGAGAGGAGGCGAGGGGGGGGGGACTCTCAATGACCGAATGAAATTCCAAATTTCACCGAGTAATAAAATACGAACTTATTTGTCTGCACCAGCATGTTACAATGAAAAACATGAAAGAAGACAAAATCGTTTGTCAAAAAAATTAATAAAATGGGAGGTCACAGTGACCTCCCATTGGCTCTGATTTTGGGGGTGCAGCTGCACCCCCCTGCACCTCCCTAGCTGCGCCCGTGGTACTCCTTGCCTTAAGCATTGTTGGTGAACTTCTTATGCATTAAAATAAGTCCT
Organism: Uloborus plumipes; assembly: GCA_038373865.1. NCBI lineage: Eukaryota > Metazoa > Arthropoda > Arachnida > Araneae > Uloboridae > Uloborus > Uloborus plumipes. Next base: position 58,545 of record JAXGGA010000220.1, read on the forward strand.
GAAAACTATGAAGCTCCCCCAATTTATTAGGGGGGATTTATTCTTAGGAATTAAATACTGGTTGTATAGAACGTCATAAATTTATCATTCATATGCGATTTTATATTTACTTAAAGTTATATATATATATATATATATATATATATATATATATATATATATATATATATATATATATATATATACATATATATATATATGAGTATTATTTCTAACCTGCTATGCACGATAACTCAATAAATATTGCGCCAGAAAATATATATTCTCAAATTATTCTTATATAATGTATCAAAAAATAAACTCAAAGAATTCAGGAGGAAGTCTTAAATCTCGAGATGGGTAAATAAATACTCAAGTTTAAATAGCGACAAAAACACTTTAAGTAATCGATTTAAATTTAGTAAAAAAACATTTCTTGTTTTCTTTGGAACTTTAAATCGATTTGTTGATTCAATATTTTCAGCTAAAAACTTCTGAAAAATTGAAATTTTATCGTCGTATTGAGGACATGCGCGATCATCGATTACTTTTACGGAAGGGACATAGAGCCGGTAAATACAAAAGAAAAAAAAGTTTTAAGTTTCGTACCTGATAGCTAAAGGACATTAAGTCACATAAAAAGTTATCCACAGAAGATCATTTTACAGTTCTTTTTTTTTTTTTTGTGACGATTTGAATCAGGGGCGGCAAATAAGGGGCAAGAGGGGGCAGTCGCACCTCCAAATTTTTTGTTTAGAATAATAAGAAACGTGTAAACTCAATTTGTATGAATCACAAATCAATGATCATATGTAAAAGGAATTAAAAAAGCTCACTAATTCTCAATAATAGTTAATGAAAGTGAAGAAATTTTAACCCGAACAGTTTTCGTTATAAAGTTTTGCATCACTTGAACCACCAGTAATCACGTAAAATGTACACACTGTTAAAACTGACTTGCTTGAAAATGAGACAAAATAGTGACTTGTTTTTTCCGAGTCAATTGGTCTTGAATTTGAGTCTCCGAAAATTTGAGTTTTGAGACAGACCTGTTACTTAAATATTTCACAAATACGGAAAAGGGAAATATTACTTTATTTACATTGAAACAATTTAAATTCGTAGAAAAAGACAAAGTTTATCATCATGAAACGATTTTCTATGTCTACAAATCCGTTTATTTCCAATAAAATAAAGGACTATTTGTTTCTTACGCGTGACTAACCACACCCCACGATTCAGCTCCGACGAAAACAGATATCACTACGCGAGCAGGAAGGAAAGGGAATTTCCCCAGCGCTGATGGACGGGTAAGTTTATAATTTTCAGTGTTATGATTATGAACAGTTACCCTGCTTTTATTTTTATTTGCTACCTTTTTTGAATTAACCAGTTGTCTTAGCAATAAGTATAGCACAATTTTAACTTTATCGATTTCACTAACGGACGAAGCCCGCGAAAACTAAGCCTGTCCTGTATCTATATGTGTAAATGGTAAGCTGTTTTTAGCATTATTTACATTGAGTTTACACCCTTTGTGTCCCCCTCCCCTCCCGAAATAATTCGAAATGATGGGTCTTATATAATGTGTGTTGTTTACAGAGTTGGCATTGTTTTTTACCATCTGTGGTTTTTACCATGGTATTTACCGTCCTTAGAAGAACCCGATTTCTCCATGGTTTTTACCATCTTGGACAAAAATATAAAACATTCAAGGGGTTTCCTTTCAATAAAAATGTTTTTGATTTTAAAAGTGTAAGTTAAGGTAAAATGATCAAGGCTGTATAAACATGAACAATCTCTCCCTCCCCTCTTTTAAATTTTAATCAAATTTCAACGACAATAATCATTCGTTCAAAGCTAGAACTTAAGTTGGTACAAATGCGTTATACGACCTACGACGCCAACGAAGGCGATAAGTATTTCCGGATGGCACCCCGGACAAAACGCAATGTCTGTGACGTCATGTGCATACGGTGCGCCGTGGATCGCGGTGATGCTCTGTGAGTATGGTAACCCTGAGTGAAGCACAGTTTTGAAGTTGTGAGGTGAAGGTATTTTTTGCTCTTAGGGAGATTTTGAAGGAATTTTCCGATGAAACTTTAGGTAACTTTCCGAAGCTTTATTTTAGAGTATTAAAGTTTCAAATTGTTTGTTTAGGTTTTTTTTTTGTCTCATATACATTGTACCGATTATGAGTTCGGGGGGTAGCTTTGTTGAAAAATATCAGTTGAAACTGTTAAATGAGTCGTCTTTTACTTTTTCTAGCTCTCGCCCAACTTACGGTAGTACCGGGGGGCCAAATCGTTTGTTTATTTTTAAATTAATTGAGAACAAAGAGGTATTTCTGAAATTTTTAAGGGAAGTAGGGTTATTGAAAAGTGGAATTATTTGTACTCGATGGAGTTCGGTCAATGACAATAAGAAATAGAAAGAATATATCTGACGGCTACGGCTGCACGACCTGTGCCGCGGTAGTTGGAAAGTATAAAAAATCCAAGGTATAAGTGCATTGAAAAAATCTTTTCATATTGTGTTATATTGTATTGCATAATATTGTAGGATACTTTGCATGTTTATCTTCGTTTTTTCCTGTTGGTGCTGGGTAACGTTGTTGAAAAATATCAGTTGAAACTGTTAAATGAGTCGTCTTTTACTTTTTCTAGCTCTCGCCCAACTTACGGTCGTACCGGTGGGCCAAATCGTTTGTTTATTTTTAAATTAATTGAGAACAAAGAGGTATTTCTGGAATTTTTAAGGGAAGTAGGGTTATTGAAAAGTGAAATTATTTGTACTCGATGCAGTTCGTCAATGACAATAAGAAATAAAAAGAATATATCTGATGGCTACGGCTGCACGACCTGTGTCGCGGTAGTTGGAAAGTATAAAAAATCCAAGGTAAGTGCATTGAAAAAACCTTTTCATATTGTGTTATATTGTATTGCATAATATTGTAGGATACTTTGCATGATTATCTTCGTTTTTTCCTGTTGGTGCCAAAAGAGCATTGCGAAGATCGATGTGCGATAATTGGCGTCGTACATCGAATGCTTGGCGACGTCTTTTGGCGCCAACAGGAAAAAGTCGCCAAGGCTAGGTCGGATATCGCATTTGTTCCCTTAAGTTACGAACAATACTATAATATCCACAACCTCCTAATATGAGCTATGTACACGGGGGGGGGGGGATCCAAATGAAAAGGAAAGCATTTTTTATTTTGATGGTGATAATGTGTTTTTATTGTTGACTTTGCTGGTTTTTTGTGAGCCAACAAAATAAAAAAATGCTTCTAAAAATATTTGCCGTTGTTGTTTTCTTTTGCAATGTGTGCTAAAGAATAAATGAAAGTCTAAACTCATAAATAATATGTTATTGTAAAAATTCTCATGCTTAAAACATAATTATTGTTTCGGTAATTTTATTCAAATAATTAATTTTCAACGGATATGTTTGCTAAGCTCATTCATGCGTAAAATAAATGCAGTTAATTTTTTCTTAAGAAAATTTTTAAAGAAAGGAAAACACATAAATTTAACAATATAAATATTTGTGTCCTCTTAACATTCATTCTGTGGAAAAATGGATTTTTTTCGTGTGCATGATTAGTGCAATAGCTGATTTAGTTTAGTATAATTCACATGTAACACAAATAAATTATTTTGATTAACATTCATTTATATTACCTACTGATGAACTTTGAAAATTTAGTGAGATTATTAATTTATCCGAAACGGAAACCTTCCCTCTTATTTTATTTATTTATTCTACAAATCTTTAACTCGTGAGATAGTTGTCATTTCATTACTTGTCACATGGTGTTTTTGGTAATATGGAATAATATATTAAGACAAAATAATACATAGGACATAATAGTAAAATATAAGATCTATGCAGAGGCTTATTTAGAAAGGGACAAACAGTATTTCCTAGGTCTTTTCCCCGGTAAAAACCTGGTTTTTCTCATGTCCTGGTAAAACCCAACCCTGTGTGTGAGGATTTTGAATTGAATTCCCGAAAACGTAGAAATATATCAACAACAGCAAAACAATCTATTAAGTGTTTGACTTTTTCCAATTGCTTACTTTGTAATTTCCATCTCTGTCTCGAAACCTCCCTTTCGAATTTTTCTTGTGTTCCATTATTCGAGATAGACAGGTTCGACTGTATAAATTTATGATATGCAATTATAATCCACTCCTAAAATGACTGTAGCAACTCAATATGTAACACGAATAAAGGTAAAATTTGTCTACTGACAACTTAGTTAAATTTTACTATCTTAAACTATATTAATATAACATCAAACACCGGTGGCACTGTACTTTTAATGTAAACAATCATGTTTGAAATAAGTTAGTTATCCTATTTATGAAGATTTTTCCATATGTGATCAGTTTGTGTATTAAATAATTTCAGATGTTGAATAGAGATGCACCGAGTACTCGGTAAATATTCCTATTCGGTACTAAATTTGAATCGGGTACTCGGCCGATACCGAGTAAATGTAAATAATCCAGGGGCCGCGCTAAGCGTTCGTCACCTCGCCAAATGCTATAAAATAGAAAATTCGGCGAAAAAAATTCTGATTTGGCTAAAGTATTGGCGAATGGAAAATTGTCAGAAATTTTCACTTGGGGGAAAAATACACTTATTACATTAAAAAAACAAACAATTAAAATTCTTTGATTAAAACTCTCGAAGTTTGGCTAAGACTTTTGAAATTTGGCTTATTTACTGGCTAACAACTTAAAATCCTTAGCGCGGTCCCTGATAATTGAATATTATTCAAGATATTTTTTTCAGTAATTAAAAAGATGCAAAAATATGTATAATGCAATTATTTATAATTGCTAGAAATATAAAATATGACTTGAATTTTATGTAAAAGTTTTAAAAACAGGTTTAAAACCAAATTAGTGTAAAAGCTAACTAAGGATGTGCGAATGTACTAGTTACCTTTTTCATATTGGTGTTGGGCAACTTACCTATGATCAGGAACAATCCAAGTGATCCTTAAGACAAATATTAATGAACTTGTTTAAAAAAAACTTCATATTCCAATATATTCCTAATCAAACTTGTGGCATAATGATAACAACACAGAAGTAAAAATGAGTAATTTTTAAAGTGAGAAAAATATTGACTTCTAATATTTAAAGAAAAAGATTCCTGTTCACTGGTCAGTAGGGCCTGTAAGATTTTTTAGTTATTTCTAACCCTGTAACGTGTATGTATGTACTTGGTACTCAGCCGAGTAGTGAAAGGCTGAGTACGCGGCCAAAGTGCTACTTGGTGCATCTCTAATGTTGAACCTTCTCTTTGGCATGTTAAAACCTAGTGTGTATGTGTGGTAGGAAAGTTGGTTTTCTTTGTTATTGTTTTGATTTGGTTAAATAATTTATTTGTTGCATGTTTATCAACTTTAATGCAATTAGACCAGGGGTTCCCAAACTTTTCCAGTTCACAGCATCTTTTGCGGAATTAAAATTTTCTCACATCTCCTCGTCTAATATCTTTTATGTATGAATGTATTGAAAATATGGACACTCTCCATTAGGGTGGAGTGAAAAAAATAAATTTTCGAATTTCAAACCCCTGGGGTTTCAAACGTTGCCTTTTGGCTCCACCAAATTACCCTTAAAATTTTAGCCCCCAAGGATAGTACCTTTAGGTTTCCATATTGTCCCAAAAAACTCCAAAAATACCAAAAATCGACCTTTTTCGAATTGATTTTCAAAATTGAAAATACATATTTTGGAAATGAAAGGGGTTGTGAAAGTTAACTCCGTGTTTAAAATTTCCATATTGTGTACACTTAACCTATTTTGGTTTTTTTCGTATCGTGTGAAAATGAAAGCTTAAATGTCGATTTTCGGTTATTTTTTTGGCTTTTGGGAAATTTAGAGAAATTACTCCTATTGAACTCAAACTTTTAAGAGATACTAATGTAACTAAGAGTTCATATTTATGTCCCCTAACATTTCTAAAATATGTATTTTCAATTTCGTAAAAAAAAAGTTTGAACTTTTGGTACTTTTGATATTATTTGGGACAATATGGAAACCTAAAGATATTATTCTAGGCAGTAGAGATAAAAGGCAACTTTTGAGACCCCAGGCGATTCGAAATTCGAAAATTTATTTTTTTTCACCCTGGCATCATGCTGCAGTCACTTAAGGGGAAACTTCCTGCCGAATGCTTAATATTGACTTGTGTTTGAATTTATTTTGCTTTTTGTTCCAGTCCCAAAATTTTTTAATTTAAGTTTACAATAGTTTAGCTTTTTACATGTTCATCTAGCAAAAATTCTGAGAGTACACAAAGTAAAAATGATAAAATTGCGAAGAACGTGGGAAAGAGACACTGGGTGTGATATTGTATGAAGAGTTGGAGAGAAAATAAAGTGCTTATTTTCATAGTTTAGTGGGAAGCCTTCTTTAAATAAATATGCATTAAATCAAAACTTGTTTTTTCTCATTGTATTTCCTTTGCAGGGCATTACTTGCAGAAACTGAGGAGCATTGCCTGGGAGACCCAGAAAATGGCTACTGAAATTCATCGGCAATTATGCCTGGCTTATAAACCTACAGTTATGAGTAAAGGAAAGGTTAGACAATTTTAAAAATGGAAGAACAAATGTCTTTGACGAAGAGCGGAGTGGCAGGCCCAGTATCCAGACTGATGAAATCGTTTCATCAGTTGGCCTAGCTGAAGAATTTCCTCAACTTGAACGCACTACTATTTAAAAATTGTTGTTTGTTGTTACATCAACAAATTGAGACGTGCAATCTAATCTAAAGCAAACTCCGCGGTAAACTGTCATCTGGCATAATCCTCCTTTACGATATCGCGCGTTCTCACACTGCTGCAAAAACCAAGAAGAAAATTCAAGATTTTTGTTGGGATTTTTTTGACCATCCACCGTACATTCCCGACATTGCACCTGAGCGACTACTTCCTCTTCTTGCACTTTAAACAGTGGCTCGGTGGAAAACGTTTTGAAACCGAAGAGGGACTCAAAATCGCCGTTGTCAATTGGTTCAACTCTCAGGCGGCAAACTTCTATGCAGAGGGGTTAAAAAAGCTGGTGCAGGGGTACGAAAAATGCTTAGAAGTGAGCAGCAATTATGTAGAGAAGTGAAGTAAGTTTGTACCTTACTAAATATGGCAATAAAATTTGTTTCTTATGAGTTATATGTTTCTTGGCTCCGGTAATAGATACTATTTTGGAAAAAAAGACTGGAATTAGGGTTAGTGCAGGTAATTTTGAAAAAGATATTTTATATGCATTATTTTTGATTAGCTCTTGTATATAAAATTAATATTTTATATTATATACATTATAATTTATAATTAATATATTAATTTTAAGAACATATAATTTTGTTGTGTAGATGTAAAATTAATTGACTCAAATTTAAATGAAGGTGGGGAAAAATACTACCAGCAATTTTCCGGAAAATGAAATGCATAAGTTTAAAATTTTTTGCATCGTTTTGGTTTAATTATAAATTAGTTGTACTCCCCAGCATTATTGGGTGCACATCTAAATGGGCCATTCCATGAAAAAGTAGCAATGTTGTCCTTCTGTGATATCTCATATAATTCAATAAAAAGTGATAATTTTGCATGTTTATAATTTTTTAAGCAATTGTTTTTTCATTACCCATTTAAATGATTACTATTACATGAAACATACACGTTATTACGTGCTGCTTGTTGGTGATTTTTCTGTGGAATGACCCTAATATTCAATTTTATCTTATTATTCTCAGAAAATTAAATATTAAAAAAGATAGCATAGTGGAATTTGAGTAAAATATGGGAACATGAGAAACAGAAAAAAAGAGCAATGAAAAAAATAAAATTAGGAATGAAAAACAACACAGCGGAAAAAAAAAGTTCAGCAAAACCCCAGAAAAATGACAAACTAAGAAACAAGAATTGCAATTTTCGAAAATAAGAAACTGAACTTCTATAAAATCACGAAAAAGTTAAAAACAAGACTCGTAAGAATTCTATGAAAGAAAATATCCATTTGTAGGAGATTGAAGTTTATGACAATTGAATCGTTTGTTGCAGAAACCTGTGAACTGATTCCCCCCCCCCCCCAAATGATATTATTAAAGGTTATGAATGGCCAATTTTAGGCACACCGTCGGATGCAAAAACATGAGCCTTCATATGTGATGTGTGTGAACAACTTTTCTTAAAAATTTATTTCATTGCTGAAACTTGTTAAGTGCAAAATTTTTAACAATTTTTCGCAAAAAAAAAAAAAAAAAAAAAAATGGAAAATTGATTCCAACCGTAGGGTGACGGGACCAGTTACAGACATGCTTGAGACATCCATTGAGACCAGTTACAGACATGCTTAAGAAATGGCTCCTGAAATTGACTCTAATAACATTAGATGGATTTATGAGTCACAGAAATATCAGTTTTACCTGCCTAAACAGCTTAGTTTTTAAATCCAAGCTTATGCCTGTCTGTAACTGGTTCCGTCACCTTTTTTTTTTTTTTGCAATACAATAAGAAGCAATTTTTTCAACGACTAAACCTATTGTGATTTTAAAACGGAGAAGTTCTTTTTAGTTAGTTTAGTTGTTTAAAATTTAAAAAAGTGCACTTGATGGGTTTCTGAAATAAAAGGGTTAATTTGAATAATACTTTTACTATTTTTCAGATGCAGTCTAAAATTACTGCAGTGGCTGCCGCTTTTTGAAATCACCTTTCTTTTTTGACAGTTTTGATATAAATAAGCTGGACTTCGCTGGATTTGAATCATTAAAGCGGCTGATTCAATTATTAAGCGCCCACTTTTTTTTTGTGATGAATTAAAAAACTTTTTTTTTTAAAGTTTTCATGCATGTTTCACTTTTGATAATCAGACATGTGATTCTTTGCACACAAAACCAAAGAGAAAAAAGTCAAAAGGGGAAAAAAAAACATGCATTAAACTGATTTAAAAAAAAAAAAAATCCTTAATTCATCAGAAAAAATAATACAGTGGGTGCCGTTTAATTGAATCGGCCGCTTTAAAATCAGCTGCGGCGCGGTCACTGGTAATTTTAATCTGCATCTGAAAAATTGTAAAATTATTATCCAAAAACAAAATGAACAAAAATGTCTCATTTCTAAACAGAAGACCCGACTCATAAACAAGACGCAAAATGCTTACTTTTTAAATTCTGTGATGACTCGGAAATAAACACAGCACTGTATCATTTCCAAGAGTAGAGCCGTCTCAAAAATTAAGAATAGGATTGTCTCGTATATGAGCCCATTTCGTATCATATTCGAACATATTTCCGTCTCAAAAACAAGAACATCGGTTATTACTTTTAAGAACGCCGTGTGCTTCAAAAACAAGACACCCTGTTTTCTAATTCCAAGACATTTGGTTCTGGAGCCATTTTGGGTCAATGATGTTCTTGAAAACAAGACGTTTTGCCTCATTTCTAAGTACCTTGTTTTAACAGTGCATAAATGAGAATCTTAAAATTTTCTGAAATCCTCATTTTTGAATTTATCAAGCTACTATATATTGTTTAAATGAACTTTTTTTTCTTAAGATTAAATATATTTTATGACAGCTTCATTTTTACCAAATGTATTTCATTCCATACTGATTAAATTTATAGTTAACAAACTCGCCCCCTCAAACGAAATGCTGAAATGCCGCCCTTGATTTAGATTACTGGATTGTCATTTGTGGGCATATAAAACGAAAATTTGTTATTTAAAATCTAACATGGAAACCATACGATAGTGTAATAAGGAAAAAATTTAAATTAGCAATCGAAAGAGTATTGAAAAATGTTTCTAAATACATAAATTTTTTGCCCTCGTGACTCCGTTATCGAAAATTATGAGGTGTTAAAATCTGCCAATTTTTTTTAAAATAATCAACAAACTTAGCGATTTTCCGTGAGAAATAGCAGATATCTTTTGATTTGCCGATCGATGTCCTGCACATGCTGACGGTGAAATTGCAACCGCCAAATCTTTAAATGTGGCGTTTTTTAAAAAATTCGGGACATTTTAAAACCTGATATCTCGATCACGAGCGGACGAGGGTAAATAATTTTTGCGTCAAAAATATGTCTCAAGATGCGCTTTCAATTGCTACTTTTGGTTTTTTCTCATTTCACGTGATTTTCAGATGGATGTCTTGCACAAGCAGATGGTGAAATTACATGATCGATTTCTTACCGTGTCTTTAAATTTGACCTTTGTTAAAATTTCGTCCAAATTTCAGACCTATTAGCTCGGTAACCGGCGGACGAAGACAAATATTTTTGCGTCAAAAATGTCTCAAAATTCTCTCTCGTTTGCTATCCTTTTCAACTTTTTTCACTATTACACTATGCCTATGGTTCCCTGGTAAGTGCTTTACGTATCTTAACAGAGTATTAAAATAATTGAATAAGATGGAGTTTAAATCGTGATTTTGAAGTAAAAAAACGGACTTTACCTTTACCTCTCAGATATACAGAAATGTGTTCTTCAATTTTCAATGCACCAATAAGTAGTTGAGATGTAGTATGTAAAATATTTATAAAGCTCTCAATGACCAATAAATTTAGCTCTTGAATTTTAAATTTATAACTGTGTATTAGAGATTATTTAGTAAATATCATTTTTCGAACAGTCGTTATCACTTAATCAACAATGAATTTGAAACTCTTGAATTAAAAGTAAATTCTTTCCGTAAGTAAAATATTCTAATAACCACCATCACTTAGCAGACAATTAATTTGCAATTCTTGACTTTTATACTCATAAATGCGTTATGGAGATGCCTGTTGTGAGAAAAACATTTTAAGGAGCCATTATAAGACATAAATTTTAAATTCCTAAGTTTTTAAGGTTATAAACGAAAAGTAAAAATGCATGCAGTAAGGAAAATTGTCTAAACAGTCACTAACATTTAAAAAGAGTGAATTTTTTACTCAAAAATTTTGAATTCATAAACGTTTTATGAAGATGCATGTAGTTAGTAAAATAGTTTAAGCAGTCATTATTTGAAACTCTTGCATTTTAAATTCTTTAATGTTTATTGAAAATGCATGTAGAAAGTAAAATACGGAGGGCTGCTCCTAAAATAAGGTTCCCAAGAGTCTAGAAGGGATTTGGTGACTGTTGTGTAGCTTGGTTTCTGCTCTCTCAGACTCCGCATCGAGTTGTCTGTGACGCTCATTTTTAGCCTGACAGCCGGTAGACATGGAGCTCCCCCTTGTTTCTCCTGCCAAATGGGAATTACGCTCTCTGATTATTATTATTATTATTATTTTTATTTTTTTTGAGCAAAATGTAGCACTGTACACTGCAAAAATAAGTTGTTTTGACAGTATAATACTGAAAGCAGAGGTTTCAGTTTAAAACTGTAAAATTGCAGTAATAAACTAAAAAATAGCTATTTTACAGTTATAGTTTATTACGGTCAAACTAGCAATTTTACGGTTTATAACCGTAAAATTAACAATGCTACAGCTTATTACAATAAAATTTACTATATTATACTGTAAAAACAACAGTGTAATACTGGCAGCAGAGGTTCCAGTTTAAAACTGAAATGCACAGTAATAAACTGTGAAAATAGCAATTTTGCAGTTTATTACTGTAAACTAGCAATTTTACAGTTTACTACTGTAACATTAGCAGTTTTACAGTTCATTGCTGTAAAATTAGCTGCATTATACTGTAAAAACAACATTCATTTTTTACAACGTACCGGAAGACATTCATTCCCAACTGCGTGACGTCTACCGAGAAAAGTGTACGAGCGTACCGCAGGTGCGTGAATGGCGTAGCGAATTCAAGACGGACGTACGGACGTCCGTGGCAAACAACGTTTCCGACGGCCATCGGTTTCGGACGAAATGATTGCTCAAATTCACGTGACGGTATTTTAAGGTGGAGGAAAAGAAATGCTGAGAAATCGAAGGGTTCAAGTTCGAGACCTTCTGAAAGATGATCCCTATTGTCAAAAAGTCCAGTATTCACAAAATTTTGACAAACCGTTTCGGGTAAGTTAAGGTTTCGGGTTGCGGCGGTAGAGTTGTACAATTCAGGCATAAAGAAAGTGGTACACTCCATGCAAAAATGCATTGATCTTAATGGCGATTATGTCAGAAAATTGGGGAAAGTTTTAGCTTTCCAACATGTATTCCACTCTAGTAAACATGTTTTTCATTATGAAAAATTATTGGGAACCTTATTTTAAGGACAACTCTTGTACTTTAAACAACCGTTAATAAATAAGAAAAAAATAATTCAAAACGTGCGATATTTACGGAACAGCAGTACGGTGCTTGACATAACACAGGCAGTGAAAAATGCTATTACAATCCAAAAATGCAATTTTGGGGCACAGACAGAACGTAATTCTGTGAGTAATCAAACAAGCTTAGTCTCCACGTGACTAAAAAAAGTCAGAACTATTTTTTGAAGGTATCCCTCCTCATTATCCAAACAAATTCTGCATTAAGAAACCAAATTTAAATAGTTCAATCTTCATTCTTTCTGTCATTTCTGCTGAAGCTTTCTTAAAAATAATCATCCAATTAATGTAAATAATCAACCACGCATTTCCTTCATGCGATTAAAAGTAGTCAGAACTATTTTTTGAAGGTTACTCTCCTCATTGTCCAAACAAATTCAGCTTTAAGAAACCAAAGTCAAGGAGTTGAACCATCATTCTTTCTTTCATTTATACTGAAACTATCCTGAAAAATAATTAACCAATTAATGTAAATAATCAACCAAGCTTGGCCTCCATACGATTGAAAGTAGTCAGACATATTTTTCAAAGGTATCCCTCCAAATTATCCAGACAAATTCTGCAATGAAAAACCAGATTCGAGCACTTAAATCTCCATTATTTCTGTCATTTACGCCCACGCTATCATAAGAAAGCAACCAATTAATGTAAATAATCAACCAAGCTTCACTATTTTTAATCTTGGATCTGACTACGAATCTGAGTTCTTTTAATAGCGGCCTCCTCGCGATTAAAAGTAGTCAGCAATATTTTTCAAAGGTATCCCTCCTCATTATCAAACCAAATTCTACATCAAGAATCCAGATTCAAGCAGTTAAATCTTCATTATTTCTGTCATTTATACTGAAGCTATCTTAAAATATATATATATAACTCTTGGCATGTGTATTAAATATTCAAGAACAGTTGTTGTTCAGCATAGAATGTAAGGGTAATTCTTCATCGATAAAAGCATGACACCAAATCGCACGGAGAATATTTTCTCCCCTCAGTACAAGAAAATATAGGTCATAAGTCTGCATTAGAAATTTAAATCCTTTCATAAAACTTCTCTCATATTGCCCACAGGGATGAGCATATTTCACGAAAATCAAAAACAAGAACGCATTACATCTAGAAGGAAATGGAGTGAGCTACGTGGTGTACATAATTTCGTTTCCTCCTCACAAGAATGAATAATCAGTTTCTTTTTCAGCACTTTCAATTATTCAACGAAGGAAGATTTAACTTTTCCATTCTTGTGTTATTTCATTTTTAAATTATATTTCTAGACGTAAAGGCTCATTGTAAATTTTTGCATAAAAGTAGACAATGCACGATCACCTAGTTTTTAATTTCGAAATGTATACGCACATTTATACTGTTTATCAAAAAATAAATTCAAGCGTTTGTAAGGTACAGTAGCCCCTCGTTATATCGCTCATTCGGATATATCGCTCTTTTCTTTTGTCTCCCAAGGAAAAAAACTTTTAGTTCGAAACCATTTTTGAGAAAATATGTAAGGTACTCAGAAAAGGTCTCTTTCTCATTTATTTTGTGGCAAAAAGGACACGGCATAGGCCAAATACAAATTTGCAGGGAAAAACGATCGGCCGATGATACAGCAGCAGCATGTTTTCCTGATGAATTGAATCGAAAAATTGTTGAGCTAGACTTGGTAGATGAGTAAATCTATAATGCTGATGAAACTGCTCTCTACTAGAAAATGCTTCCAGAAAAAACTCAAGATTTCAAGGCAAATAAATGAATTTTTATGTATGTGTACGTATAATTTACTTGCATGCTGGATAGAAAACTATTTTTAATGACCTCGGTTATATCGCGCTTTCGGATTATCGCGCTTTTTTCTTGTCTCCCGAAAAGCGCGATATAACGAGGGGTTACTGTAGTTATTGTGAAATATTATTCCAAATATTGTTTCTGAATTGTGAAGGCATATTTTCTTTAAACAAACATATTGCTTCAAAATCATCAAACCTCATGTGAAGATAAAGTGATTCCTAGAGTATATTTTATCACTTGTTTTTTTTTTTTTCTTTTTAGTTTTGTGAAAACAAAAATGATTTCGTTAAAAACTGAGAATAGTCATAAAAAAAAACTATTTGAAGGACTTCTAAACCTCCTTTAGACTGGTAGCAAGTGGTAAAATACACCATCAACTTAAAGTCTAATGTTTTCAAAATGCTTTCTTTTTCAGGCAAAATGCTGAGGCAACCTGAACGACGAGACTTTTGTGGCTGTTGTTATCGCTCTGAAATAGCCAAAAGAGGTTCTCAACCAGTAAAAACAAGAGCCAAACGAATAAGAACCCAGATCCTCGTACATTTTGGCGTCTCAACGGTTTATTATTTCAAATGTATTATTTACCAGCTTAAAATTAGTTGCCATTGATTTTTTTACTTATATTAAAAAAAAAATGAAAGGACAAACATGATTAATCATTATTTAGTTATGTTATACGATTAGATACCAGAGCTATAATCCAGATTGTTTATGTGTGTTACATGTGGAGCAACAATGCTATTTTTAACTAAGAAATTCTTATGATAATTTTACAAAGACAAAGTATAAGAGGACACAATGGGTGTGTGATTTGTAGCCTTTAAGACTGAGACCTGAGGCCATTAACTTGGATAACAGAGATTTAATTTATTGGTTCACCCCCAGCAGCACCGGAACGTTCAAATTTGGTGCAAAAATGGTGTTATTGGTCAAATAACGGTGCTAAGTGTCCCTTGAACGTTATATTCGACGAGCAAAAACAGTAATATTATCACGGTGTCATTTCAGTGCTTAAAGAACGTGATATTTGACGTGCAAAAACAGTAATATTATCACGGTGTCATTTCAGTGCTTAAGGAACGTGATATTTGACGTGCAAAAACAGTAATATTATCACGGTGTCATTTCAGTGCTTAAGGAACGTGATATTTGACGTGCAAAAACAGTAATATTATCCAGGGCGTCGGAGTCGAAGAGTCGGAGTCGGACTGATTTTGGACTAAAGGAGTCGGAGCCGGAGTCGCTGAAAAACATGTCGACTCCGACTCCGACTCCAACCACTTCCGATTTCGATGAAATTTTATGGTGGTGAAAACATGTCTTTGAAACTAACAGATACAAATTTTCAGCGTCCAATATCCAAATCCTAAGCATCTAGGATCATTAAAAAGGGCTTCAAAATGGCGGGTCTGCTTTGTGAAACGAATTGCTATGTATGGGCTTATGCAAGATAATAAAAAATATTTGCAGCAAAAATGCATTGTGTTAAAATAAAATCTGGCCATTTAACAAGAAAAGGATTAGTTTTGTACGGAGTCAAATGACAAGAGCGGCACTTGTCATTTGCTCTGGAGAAAATGAACATTTTGGGAGGTCACAGTGATCTCCGAGAATTGAGGTAAATGTGGTGAAATTACCTGCGAGAATTCATGACCAAATTGAACTTTTTGAGAGGTCACAATGACCTCCCATGACCTCCAACTGGGATACCCCAGCTTGCTCCCTCCCCCCCTAAAGTGAGGCCTGGCTACGACCATGAATAAAAACGAAACTTTTAAAAATGGACTTAATATTTCAACCTTTGTTTAGGGTTTTTCCCTCTTCACATTTGGGAAAAGAAATAAATAATTTTAAAAAAAGCAGGAGTCGGGAGTCGGAGTCGGAGTCGACCATTTTTGCTCCGACTCTGCAGTCCTGATATTATCACGGTGTCATTTCAGTGCTTAAGGAGGTGCTTAATTTCTCAGAATTGAGGTCGTGAATTGCTGCTTTTTAGAAAGGGAGGAGGAATCATATCTGCAGAAACTTTAAGTTTTATCCTTAACAACTCTTTCTCCCAAGATCCTAATCAGATTTGCATGCATTTCAGTAAAAAAGCATTACATTCATACTAATAAAATTATATGATTTACGCCCTTAGTCTTTCATAGATGGCGCCTCCTGCAAAAAAAATTTCCATTTTAAGTATTATTTTTCTCCCTCGTTGAGATCGAGTAGCGTATAGTGGTTAGCGACTCCTGCTGTAGTCGCAAGGGACCCGCGTTCGAATCCCGCGGAGTGAATATATTAAATTCAAAGTAATTAAATAATAAATAGTTAAATTAAGTAAATAAAGTAATTAAATAATTAAAAGCAAGATGGCGACGATCATGGACCAAAAATGGTGGATCAAAAATGACGTCACGGTTAAAACACGTCGCGGCCACCGGATAGTGGGGTATACGCAGTATACTTTTTCAGCTGGAGAGCACTGAAAACAAACGTATTTCCAGAACCTAAATATAACCTATCATTCCACGTTCAAAACTGGGA
Organism: Uloborus plumipes; assembly: GCA_038373865.1. NCBI lineage: Eukaryota > Metazoa > Arthropoda > Arachnida > Araneae > Uloboridae > Uloborus > Uloborus plumipes. The sequence continues at coordinate 75,124 of JAXGGA010000220.1, forward strand.
CAAAAAAAGGTGGTCAACACCAGATTTCGACGTGTCATATTACCATCGATCGATGAGACACATAGACGTTGACAACACGTGCTGCGAGAACGTGTTTTGAACGTGCCGGCTGGTGCGCTCTGTACGTGTTGCAGAACGATTAATCTGCAGAACATGTTTTGAACGCCTTTGTGATGCTTGGGACGTGGGTGTCTAACTCTCTGTAGAGGAACTAAATGACTAATAATTTTTTGGTTGAGATTTATCATTGCTGTGAAGCTATATCTCATCCCCACTTGTACTTGAATGGTTTTTTAATTTTCATTCGCATTGCTTAACCCTACACTGCATGATTTTTTTCTCTTTGAAAGACATTATATGTTTTTTAGTGTAATAAGAAAATCTTGGAGTACATTTTTAACAAATTGATTTTGAGGATGGATGGTAATATTTGCTTTAAATATACCTAATACTTGCTTTTTATGCTTGAGTTGCCTTATGCATGGTCATAAGGAAAAATAGTTCATGTATCCAATTGCCAACGCTATGCAGTGTAGGGTTAAATGGTACTTGCCCAATACTTCATTCAACGTATCTCGCATTTTCAAAAAACTCTTCTGTCGAAGTATTTGTATTAAGTTTTATAATATATCTTCCAATCTTCCTGAATACCGTAAATCAGGGTTACTTGGACCCTAGGGGGTTACTTGAGCCCACTACAATAAAAGGATAAAATCTAGGTTTGGTACCTACTAGTTGAAAACTTGCACGTAGTTCCTCGTTTCTCCACTAGGAAGAAGCCCTCTGCAGTCTCTAACGCTAGTACCAAACCCAGATTTTATCATTTTACTGTGGGCTCAAGTAGCCCTCTTGTGGGTCCAAGTAACCCTGATTTACGGTACTTTACACATTAATGATTTTGGAAAGTTTAAAAGGAGGTACTATAATTGCATGTAAATCTTTAATTATCACGTAAAGCAGAGTTTCCCAAAGTGTGGTCCGTGAACTCCCTATGGTCCGCGAGCTCATGCCTGGGGAGCCGCAATGCTATTCTGCTGAAACGTAAAATATTGAACGAACGCACATTTATAGGGAAGAAAAAAAGTTCTTATTTACGCATACACAGAGCGCAGCAAAGTTCTCCGCCCCTAAAACCCTCGACTTTTAACACTTATTGGACATTTAGTTTAGTTTCGAATATATTTTCATTTCTATAGCTCAAAATAATAATGTAAAGTAATGTAAGCTTGACAAGAGCTATAAAAATAATGTACAGAACAATGAATAAATAAATTTAAGAGCAAGAATCTGAGAGAGTGTCACGCATGTGATTCATGACCTCTCAGATTTTTTCCAAAAAATTACCAAATGTTTATTATCTTATTGAAAGATCAAATCCAGAATGTTTTGCTCTAAAGTTGAGTTGTTTAGTTTTTATGGATCCCTAAAGTTGAAGGTGCGGCATCAAAAATTAAGCGGATTTTCAAGACATGGAAATTGCTGTGAGCCGAAACTCTTACCAGGAACTGTTTAACTCAAATTTTCTTTTTGTATATGGAATATAGAAGGTTCAAACTTTACAAAATGAATGTTAAATTTGTGGTAAGTTGTTGCCGTAAGGTCAGTGAAGGCCCTCAAAACAGGGCATTTTTGACGTTTTTTAGCGTTTTTGAGGTCCAAAAACAGCTTGTACATTTCAGTTGGCACGGCAAAAGTAGTGTCGTTTGAAAGACCAGTGTAAGCACTTTAAAATAATGTATAAATAACCGAGGAAAGTTCAACGTGCTTTTAGTTGCGTAAGGCCGAAATATGAAAAATGTCATATTTTACCGATATTCAAACGGTCATAACTTCCTCTGCCAACAACATATTGAAATATTTTTTTCGCCAATGTCATACTCTATTCTTTGTCTTAACAGAACAGTTGAGTCCTTTGAGGCGAAATGTGAAAAAATTTTTTACAAAAAATTTATTTTTTTCTGTGCATTTTTTGTAAAAAAATTTTTCGCATTTCGCCTCAAAGGACTCAACTGTTCTGTTAAGACAAAGAATAGAGCATGACATTGGCAAAAAAAATATTTCAATATGTTGTTGGCAGAGGAAGTTATGACCGTTTGAATATCGGTAAAATATGACAAAATATGACATTTTTCATATTTCGGCCTTACGCAACTAAAAGCACGTTGAACTTTCCTCGGTTATTTATACATTATTTTAAAGTGCTTACAATGGTCTTTCAAACGACACTATTTTTGCCGTGCCAACTAAAATGTACAAGCTGTTTTTGGACCTCAAAAACGCTAAAAAACGTCAAAAATGCCCTGTTTTGAGGGCCTTCACTGACCTTACGGCAACAACTTACCACAAATTTAACATTCATTTTGTAAAGTTTCAACCTTCTATATTCCATATACAAAAAGAAAATTGGAGTTCAACAGTTCCTGGTAAGAGTTTTGGCTCACAGCAACTTCCATGTCTTGAAAATCCGCTTAATTTTTGATGCCGCACCTTCAACTTTAGGGATCCATAAAAACTAAACAACTCAACTTTAGAGCAAAACATTCTGGATTTGGTCTTTCAATAAGATAATAAACATTTGGTAATTTTTGGGAGAAAATCTGAGAGGTCATGAATCACCTCATAATGCTAGGCGTGACAGTTTCTCAGATTCTTGCTCTTAAAGAAAGAAAATCTTGAAAACATACTAGAAAAAAAAATAGACGTATCAAATCTTTTTTTTTTTTTTTTTTTTTTGCGCTCGGAAGGGAGGGGACCAACCACACAGTTAGTAATTTTCAGGGGGGGGGATTCGTAGTCCCGTGGAGGTCTGGACTTAGGGAACCTCTGACATAAAGCATAGATGTACTTAAGGCACTCTTAGAGAATATGGTAAGTGAAAACATTGTATTTCCGTCCCACATAAAAACGTAAAGCACATTATCAGAATAGGGTGAAACTGAAGGACTGATCGTTTTGAAATACAGTGAAACTCCAGTAGCTCGATACGTGGACGACGCGACGACCTAAGTAAGTCGATATTCATTTTTCCAATGGTTACCCTGTAAAAAATGAATGTTGTTTTAACAGTATAATACAGCTAATTTTACAGTAATAAACTGCAAAAATTGCTAATTTTACTGCAATGAACTGTAAAATTTCTATTTTTACAGTACTAAACTAAAATTGCTAATTTTACAGTAATAAACTTCAACGTTGCTAATTTTACAGTTTATTACCGCGCATTTTACATTTTTAAACTGTAACCTCTGCTGCCAGTATTTTACTGTTGTTTTTACATTATAACACAGATAAATTTTACGGCAAATAACTGTAAAATTTCTAACTTTACAATTTCTAACTAAGGAACTGTAAAATTGCCAGTTTTATAGTTTATTACTGTACATTTTACAGTTTTAAATTGGAACCTCGGCTGCAAATATTATACTGTAAAAACAACAGCTCTTTTTTTTCAGTGTAGCCAATGTTAATTTCAAAGGGTGAAAACCTCTCTAACTCGACACACTTTACAAAAGCTTCTATAAGTCGACATCCAGTTGCTATTTTTGTCCGCTTTTTGCTGCAGAGATTCTTGAACATTGGCCGTTTCCGCGAATTGAGCTGTTCATGAGTCCAATCAATTAATTTCTTTATGAAAAAAGCTGTTTTTGAGAACTCCCACAAGTACTCAGAGGAGGCAGACATCACACCCTGGGCTGTTGGTACAGCTGGATAAGAAGGGGTTGTGCAAAAATTGCTGATCCTACTAATTTCAAGCTGAAGTGGTCCGTTTCAGCTTCCAGTTCAAGCGCCATCTCCCGCAAGAACACGTAACGCTTTTACTGCTCTCGTAATATCGTTGATCCTACGTAACAAAATCTCTCCGTCGCCAAACTATAATTTATCTACAAATAATCTTTGAATTAGTTTTAAAAAACAAAAAAAATACGCTTTTACGTGGCCTTATAATTCATCAACATGTGATGTAGTTTAGCCTTTAGTATTAATAATAGTATTAAATATGTCTTTCTTATTTGCAAAAAACGTGAATTTTATCTTTTATTCAGAGTTACATACAAACAATTGAAACATTTATAATACATCAACATGTTATATAGTTTAGCCTCTAGTACTAACAATAGTATTAAATATATTACTTTTATATAACGTGAATTTTATCTTTTATTCAGTTACATACACACATACTAACAAACAAACAAACAAACTCACATGTGAAACTAATAAAAGCGTACTAAAAGGGGCCAACATTTCAAAAATAAAAACAGCAGTTTTGCAAAAAAAAAAAAAGAGGAGAAAACCCTGCAGAATTACAAAGAAACGTACTAAATCCTTGAACGGCAATAAGAGTTAACTAAAAATTACAATAGACCTGCAAACAAACAAACCAAATAAAAGAATGCTTTTTTAAAAAGTAACAGAAATAAAAACTAAATTCTACAGATTTTTAAATAAGTATAAAATTCTAAACAAAATTCCGCTTTGAAATCTATCTGGACTGAGTCGGAAGAGAAACTTAACCATTTCATAAAATATCAGCGTGGAAAATAAATGCCCCTATTCCATACATTTTTCGCATGTTCTGAGATTTTCTTTCTAGACAAAGTAATTTATTTCGTGGATTAGAACTATTCTTACCATTACGTCTAGAGTTTAACGCTTCTGGTTTCATTCGTTTGGAAATCCACCTTGTCACGCAGTCTTCCTTTTCATTCCTTTTAAGTTTACTTTTAAAATCTTATCTCATTTCTTGGATTCAAGTAAATATTTTTTCTTGTTTAATTCCGAAATCTTAAACATTGTTTTGAAAACTAAATGACTTTTTTTTGTTCTTTATTTTTAGTAAGTAATTTCAGATGTTTTTGGTAGTTCATTTCACTCGTATTAGTATTATTATTTTATTTATTTACTAGCTTATTACCCGGCGTCGCCCGGGTGCGCACTAATACCACATAGCTCTAAAAATCTTTGTTTTTAACTTATTTCATGCTAAAAAGAAGTAGGTGAGCCTTAAATTGATAATTCATTGTTAATCGTAATCCTTGTTGGAAAATACTCATATTTAAATGTATTAAATTTTATCAATTTGTATGCTTAAAGGCTTATCTCGATTACTCTATGTATTCAAAATTGAAAAAAAATGCCATTTTGAGACAAAAAATTTGAATTTTGAGCTTTTTGGCTTTTTTTTAAATTTCAAAACCCTGCCTATGTGAATTCTAGTGCATCAAGGAACAAACATACATACATCCATTTATATATATATATATATATATATATAGAGAGAGAGAGAGAGAGAGAGAGAGATTCACTTATTTATTTATTTTTTACAAATCCTTTTCCATTGAGTTTTATTAGATTATTTATTTTAAACTAGCACTTTTATGGAGTTATATTATCTTTATGAGTCATCCCATTTTAAATCAACAAATGGGGTGCGCATCACCATTTTTGATTTTGATGAAAATTTGCATGTGCAGTCCTTTTACTTCCCAGACCTCAAGAATATAGTTATTTTGTTTTAGACTGTTTTTATTCATTTAAACCTGTTTTTATTCATTTTTTTATTACTTCGAACTGTGCAACTGTTCCCTAGCTCATGTGGAACTACTCAGGACTCACTACGAGGAGGTGACTGCACTTCGGGTTCTACACGTGATCCCTCCCTTGTAACCAATGCGAGCACTTTTACATTTCTTAGATACGTCTTTAACAGTTAAATTGTTCCTTTGTGTCGTAAATTGATCAAATATTTCTGTCAGATATCCTCGTTTTTACTGACCTTTTTCTTTTCCTGTGATTACATACCAATTTTAAAGAGCTTATAACCTATTTGACAGCTCTTTCAACTGATTGAGACTTGAATGGAAGTTTAAAAAGAGCGCATTCAGAAATCATATTTAAATTCTCAGCTTCCAGTAATCTTTGTAAATATTGTGTTGTTAAATTACGTGTAAAAGATGGCTTTGTAATGTCCACATCATGACAAGAAATCATATCGATATATTCTGATTTTTCATTTATGTATGTAATGTAAGAAAATAGATTTTTATCTATTTTTGGGATTTGAAGCGTTCTCACTTGTTTGCTTGCATGTTTTCTAGATTGAGCGTTGATAATACGATTTAGAATAAGTTTCTTTATATTCTCTCTTTTATGAACTAATTAGATTATTACCCGGCGTTGTCCGGTTGCTCATTAACACAACATAGCTCTAAAAAAATATTTGAATGAATTCTATCTACATGGGAATGTAAAAACTTTTTACATGCTAAAACGAAATAGCTGAGCGTTAAATTGATAATTCATTGTTAATCGTACTCATATTTAAATATGTTAAATTTTATCAATTTGTATGTTTAAAAACTTATCTCTATTACTCTATCTATTCAAAATTGAAAGAAAGTGGCCATTTTGAGACAAAAATTTGAGTTTTGAGCTTTTTGATTTTTTTTTTAATTTCAAAACCCTGCTTATGTGAATTCTAGTGTATCAAGGAACCTGATGAAAATCCGACAAAAACTGGATTTGTATAAGGAACAAACATACAGACATTCATTTTTATACATATAGATATTGATAACAGTATATTTCTACGGTGTAAAATATGTATTGTTTTGAATGGATGTGAATACAATTTTCTGCTTTTTAACGGAGAGATAAGTGTAACTCTTTATAATCTCACACGAATTCATAGCTAAATTAGTAACGTCGATACTTCATCCTAAAAGAGCTAAGACACTTTTACTGCGAAGTTACCAACTCTTTTAAAAATTATAGTCCAAAGATTATATTTGCTGTAACCAACCATCTGGCTTGGGAAAGCTTTCCTGGACTTCTGTTTCATAATTGTATATTTTTCTACTCAAAACAGCCTTGCACATCTCATGAAGTTACTGTTGCTCAGTACTTAAATCGTTTTTATTGTCACCATCGATCTGATCAATGACAAACTCTATAGGTTCATATTGAACTCATTTGAAAGTATAACATGTTGTTTGGCTTCGTCCAACAGATCAACCAATCACTTCGGTCCACTGGTAGGTCCATCTAACTTTTGCAAAAAAATGCCGCAAATTAAGTTCATTCAAATTTAATTGTCAAATTTCCCATAGCAGAGGTCTACCAAGTTTTTCTTCCAGTTTCCGTATTACACCTTTGTATTTTCCTGTCTCAGTAGTGCATCCATCAAAACCTATGCAAACAATTTCCGATGCAAAGAAGCAATTTACTGTTCCTGATTTACCTAAGAAATGTAAATGCGTGTACTCATTGGTTGGAAGCAAGGGGAGCGCGGGTAGCACCCAAAGTGCTACCGCTTCCTCGTGGTGAATCCTGGGTAATTTCAATGAGCAAGAAAAGAGTTGTGTAGTTTAAAGAATCAAAAAAATTATAAAGAAAATTTTTTGAAGGCACTTTAAGTTAATTTTGAGAGGAAATATTAAATCATAAAATTTTTGCTCAATATTGAAAATATTGGAAATTTCGGAAAATTTGATGGACTTTGGGCCTAATGCGCAGACTGAAATCATAATCTAAAATGGTTTTTAAAAAAATCCTTGTATATTTCAAACTTTTTTCTTCCATTTAATAACCACCCGTACCTAGTTTTATCATTTGCAATATTTAAAAAAATATATTGCAGAATCTAAAAAAAATCAAATTTTTCAAAACTTTAGGCCAAATGCGCAGACGCAAAAGTGAAATACTTCACAGAATTGTTACTTAGCCTCATTCGCAGTAAATGAAAGTACCCGTTTGCGAAAATCAAAAAATTTTTTTTCCGCTCCACCCTATTGTGGGGGAGCAGGTAAAAATAATTTTACTTATGGAATCTTAAGTACTTTTTACCAGCTTTCTAATGAAACAAAAGTTGATTTGTTATTCAAAGGCGCTTGGCAGATATAAGGGTCTGAATTTTCAAAAAAAAATGCACAGAAACAACACAATTATTTTCATACTTATTAGTTTTTTTAATTGAAATGTAATAATATATACCTTATGATTTGCTTTAAATGCTAAGAAAAGACTAAGAAGAGAAGAGTTGTGAAGTAATTCATTTAGACTTGCCACTTAAAAAAAGCCTCTCTGCTTTTACACCAAAGTCCTCTTCATGACGGCTCAAGTAAATGAAATTCTTTCTATTTTTGCGTTGTGCAGCAAAACCACCTGAAAAATAGGTTAATTTTGAAGCTAAAAGGTGGTCGGGTCATTTTCAAAATTTGCTAACATTTGCTGTCCGGAGGTTAAAAAGACGATTTTGAAGCATAAATTATATTTTAAATTCAATGCGAACAATTATTTTCTGCAAGAAATACCCCCAAAAAAATTCCATCAGTCAACAAATTATTGAAATTTATTAATTTATTTTTATATAAGTCTTTAAAAATGAGAATCAAGGCAAAAACGCTTGTCCATTTCCAATTTTCGCAAGTTCAACTATTTTTTTACATACTTAATTGTATAAAAAAGTATATGCAACAAATTATTTTTATATATTGACTATTAGTATATGATATTCATAATAAATATTGACAATAGTATTTCTTTTTCATTAAGAAAAGTTAGAATATATTTTGTCCGGCAGTTTTTGTCAAGTCCGTTACCCTAAGATTATTTTAGCTAAAAAAGGTATTTATTGCAGTCAAAAGATGGTAACACGTATTTAGTTAACTTAACAAACTAGTGACGTAACTATTTCGTACCATTTTATTTTCCTGTCGAGAAGTATTGCTGTGGCGTTTCGCACAAGATTTCTTCCAGGTGCGTATTTTTATTCTTTGTCAAGTCTGTTACCAAAGATTTCAGTATTCATTTTTACTTTTTCTCAACTTTTTCCCCGAAATATTGTTTATTATACAACTCTAAGAAAATGTATATTGTTGTTCAATTTTTAAATTCAACAACGTAGCCATAATTTGACATTTTGGTTGAACTGTCAAGTTCGTTACTGGTCAAATCCGTTGCCAAATGTCAAGTCCGTAATCATACAGTTTTTGATCGATATTTTAACAATCACAAACATCGTTTTAAGCTTCGGGGACGCAAATAATTTCAAATGAAGTTGGTTCTAGACGCTAAGATATAGTATAAAAGTGATATTTCATATTGATTTTGTATGATAACAGACGACAATTTTCATTGTAACTTAAAGTTTTACAACAGCATTTGAATACTTAATTATGCATAAAAGTGTACAACCAATTACTTTTTCACACACCTAAAATATATGACTAAAGATCTGTTAGTGATTCTTCAAGAAAATAGCAAGTTAAAAAAATTACTTTAAAATTCTGAAATGTAAGCATATGGTGAAAATGACCCGGTCCGCTTTCAGTTTTCTAACAAGGATATTTTGAAAACCATAGAATGTGGTAGTGTTGTATCCAGATAATCACTTGCAAAAACTTTCAGCTTGATCACATCCATCTTTTTGCCAATAAACAACAAAAGGATGAAATGTAGATTAAACTAACGACCAGTGATAGGTATGAATAGTTCTGTGGTAAGTGGCACACAGATGTATGCAAATCAGACAAATTTAATGATATTCTATATCCCCAGGTGTTAAAAATATTAAATTGTCTTATTAAAGTCGAAATAGATTACTTCATAAGTCTTCTTAGTCTTTTCTCAGTATTTAAAGCAAGTAATAAGGTATATATTATTACATTTCATTTAAAAAAATTAAAAAGTACGACAATAATTGTGTTGTTTCTGTGCAATTTTTTGAAAATTCAGACCCTTATATCTGCCAAGCGCCTTTGAATAACAAAGCAATTTTTGTTTCATTAGAAAGCTGGTAAAAAGTACTTAAGATTCCATAAGTAAAATTATTTTTACCTGCTCCCCCACATGCATTTTTTTAGCGCTGAAAACCGGATTTTTTTGAAATTTTTCAACTTTAGGGGGGCATATCTCATAAAGGGGGCGGAGTAAAAAGCCATTTTTTATATAATATTTAACCATGCATATGAATATATGATAAAACATAGGGATTGTTATTCTAAATCCTTCATGGATTTTTTAATTTTCAAAAGTAGTAAAAAATGAGATTTTCGTCGCAAACTTTGACCTGGAAAAACTAAGTATTTTTTTTAAGTCTGAAATTTATTGATATCAACTATAAAAAGATCTCTTTCTTATCTTTCCAATGAGCTATGTTTGAGCTCAAAATCTTTAACGGAAAAAAATTTATAGTTCACTAGCTGACCCGGCCACGCGTTGCTGTGGCTAAGGTATGGGTTAAACCAGTGGTTCTCAACCTTTTCACGGCTAACGCCCCCTTTAGGAGTGCAATTTTTTCCAACGCCCCCCTTTGTGTTAAAAGTGAGGGGGTTTGCAAAAAGAAGAAAAAAGCTTAAAATAATTTCCTTCTATAATTTAACAAAACGGTTAAACATATATTTTTTTCGGTAGACATTTTTATATATAAAATTGAAATGACGAATTTAGAAGAAAAAAAATCAATGCTTAAAAATATTCTACTTTTTAAAAAATAGCAAAATAAAATGAAATATAATGAAAATAAACGTGCAAAAAATTTTTTTTTCATTCAAAATATGAAGGAAACAACAAGAGGAAATAAAAAGAAACAAGCAAAGCATTTTTTTTATCATTCAAAATATGAAAGGAACACTCAGGAGACGTATATTTGTGCTTGGTGGTTCAAAGCCAGTTTCCTGAGTCGGCTTAATATTTTTTGTAAGGTGAAGGCACAAATCACCTCTTAGGACGCTTTGGAGTCCATTTCTCTTTTTTGTAACTAGGTCGGTGACAACGCTGAATCCTAGTTCGACGAGGTAGGAAAAGGGGAAGGTAATTTAAAAAAATTTGACGATAGCCCACAGTACAGGATGAAGGTTACTAATGTCTCCTTGCAGCCAAAGTCCTGCAACATTGTTAACATTCTGGGAACCAGCTTTCAAAGTTGCATTGGTTGAAAGTTCAACCAATACTTATTGATACTGGACAACTGGTGTCTCAATGTTTTCAAAAGGCCTCATGACCCATTTAGGAACGTTCAGAGAAAAAATATCCTCAAAGCTCTTAGAGAAATCTTTATGCAGAGACTGAAGATGTCGGCAATCAACATGAGCATCATCAAAGGAGTTTTCACTAAAAATAAACTATGAAACAAAATGAATGAAATGAGCAAAAGCCAGAGTGAAAATACTGAGATCAAACTAAATAGTCAAACTGGGCCGGCACTTTAAGCATTGCAATGCGGTTGCCAGGTAAAAATTTAGGAAAATAACCAAACTAAGGAAAATTGGCAACTTGCACGAAAACCCGCGCCTATCGAAATATTTTGGATATCTTTGGGGAAACTTACTTTCCGATAGGTACTAAGCTAACTTAAGAGAACATGGTGAAAGAAAATTATAAAAGTAAAAAAAAAAGAACACAATCGATGAGATTAATGTTCTGCCTAAAACGCTACTTGTGGGAAACACTCGAATGCAATTGTGAATTTTCTTCGCAGTATTTTGAATCTCCCATTAAATTTTGGCAAATAAACATTAAAATCTGGTATTCTAATCTAGGAATTGTTCAGTCTGAAAACCAGTTTCGTTTAGCAACAATCAAAGTATGCGACTAAAACTTGAGAACTTAATTTGACCATTTTCACCTACAGATGCAGGTCGGTATTTTTCACATGCATGATAACTACTAAGTAAAATATAGATGCAATACTAAAAAATTATATGAAGCTATTCAAAATGACATTGTAATAGCAGAAAGAATCAATCAACAATCCGGCTAAAAAAATAACCAAATGATGGTGTGGCAAATGCTTTTGAATTTCATCTAGCTGTGTGTGATCGAAATTAGCCAAATTTGCTAGTATTTATCGAATTATTTCTTATCTCTATTCATTCTCTCTCAAGGTTGTCGGATGCAAAAGATCACTACAAAGCCAAATCACTACAAGAGAAAGCGAGAAAGGGGGGGGGGGGAAGCGAAATAAACTTTGAGATTCCAGAGCGCGTAAGTTGATTTATGGTTGGCTGAAATAATAATTCAAGTTGGATTCGTGATTTAATACAACATTTAATTTTGATTTTTAAAATTGAAATTAAATTCTTATACATTTATCGTCCTCTGATCCCAAATTTTCTCACCGCCCCCCTATCGCCCAAAATATACCCATCGCCCCCCCTACTGCCCAAAACATGTTCACCGCCCCTCAGCATCTTCCCACCGCCCACAGGGGGGCGGTACCGCCCCCGTTGAGAATCACTGGGTTAAACTATAATAGTTCAATAGAAACAAAAAACTTTATTACCGTTATAGAGATCAACTTTACATAAATATGAATGCAGAGAGGTACGTTTAGAAAATACAATTCTGAGCAAAATCACTCTAAATTTTAATATTACACAGGTAAAAGTTCACAAATTACAGTAAAACCTTTTTTTATTACAATACAATTGAAATACAAAATCACAAAAAAATGAATATTGTATAACTTAAAAACCCGAAAAGTGTACGATATTTACGAAAAAGTCGAATTTTGAATCGCAAACTATGAGGTGTATATTTATGTTACAAAGCAATATGACGGTAAAAACTGTGTGTATGGAAATAATTTTAATCTTCGCATCATGAAACTGTAAATTTTCCCTCCTAAGAATTTGTTTTTTTAATAGTAAATACCAAATGTATTATTGAACGATAATATTCAAATTTATCGCTGCAGATGGATACGCTTAGCAAATACAATTCTGAACTAAATCACTAAAAATTTAAATATTACATAGGTAAAAGATCACATAATGCAGTGAGCCTTTCTTTGTCTAAATACTCCTGACATAAAAATCACTAAACAATATGAATATTTTATAACACAAAGCTCGAAAAAGGTATATTTTTCACTAAAATAATTTTCCTAAAAAAATATTTGTACCTAAACATGAGTGAAAAGTATTTTTAAAATATACAAAATAGCATATGTTAAGTATCTAAACTGCTTTAATAAATTGAATTAAGTAAAGGAGAAGTAAGCAAATAATACTTTTCCGAATATTGATTTAATAATACTAACACGCACAATTTAAATTAAGAGAATCGGGACGAATATGCCAGAGACCGATTCGACATCCTTGATCGTTACCACTATTGCTTTTTGCTTCCGAAGCAACTGACAACCCAGCAGCAGATTTTATCTTATAGAAGCCAAGAATACAGAAAAGCTGGTAGCTAAATAAATAATTTGCAATAAAAAATATATTGCGGTCCTAAATTGAGATAAAAACTATCCTATCATTTAAGTTTGACCAAATTGAAACTGCGTGCAAAATTTGGTTAAAATCGGTTCAGTAGCTGTGGAGTCCATTGGCCACAAACACAGGGACACGTAATTTTTATATATTAAGATAAGACAAAGCATCAAAATGCCCCATTTTTGCTGTTGCCAACAAAAAAAATGGTCTATATATCAAAGGGTAAATTTTTATAAAACAAAATAACTATATTTTTGAGGTCTGGGAAGTAAAAGGAATGCACATGCAAATTTTCATCAAAATCAAAAATGGTGATGCGCACCCCATTTGTTGATTTAAAATGGAATGACTCTTATGTAATGTTTTTAACTTTTGGTTCTATTTTTGGGAATGGTATTTAAAGAATCATTAAGTTTCTTATTTATAGTGCTTAGCGACGGGAGGAAAGGCACAGTACTCCATATTCGAACATAAAAAGTTTTAAGGAAGTGAAAAAGAGCAATGTAGGAGAATGTGGTGCAAAGTGAAATAGTTAAGATAACTTGCCTTTTCATAATAAGCAAATTGGGAATTTCTTTTGAAAATTACAGCACGTAAAGCAATGACGAAATATTTTTTGCAAAATTTGCGTTGAAGCATTACTTTTTATTTTTGGAATTAAATTTCCACCTTAAAAAAAAGGGTTTTTATGGTAGTAAAGTAAAAAGAAAATATTTTGTTAAGAAATATTTTCTCTTTGCCTATTGGAAAAATTTTTGATCAAATGAATAACCAAATAGGAGAATGATTGAAGAAACCAATAGATAATGAAACAACAAATAAACAAATTGATTATTATATGTGAGAAAAAAATAAATGAGTGATTAAACTAGTGAATGAATAAATAAATGAGTTGTGAAATGAAGAAACATAAATTAATTTAATAATGAATGCGTAAGTGATTTAATAAATAATTGAATCAGTAAACGAAATGAACTACACTGCTCGACATTGAAAATGCAACACCAAGAAGGAGTGATCAGAAATTCATGCAAATTTTACCGTAGACGCACGTCACTGAGTTATGCAAATGATATGAAATGCGCAGCTCTTCGACGCACGCGAAGTAAGATATAAGAGAATGAAGTTAAAAAGTGGGCTATGTTCATGTTGGTTTTTCTCCCAGACTAATTATCGGAGAAATTTGGTTTTTGTCTCGAAGGATACGTGTGATAGGAGGAAATGCCACGCCGTCCTCAACGAAGACACTTCCAGCATATAGACAACTTTACAAGGGGTATGGTGATCGGACTGAGAAGGGGAGGTTGGTCCATACGTCAAATTGCAGCTGATACCCACATGGATGCAAGCACTGTGCATCGGCTGTGTCGGAGATGGTTGGAAAGAGGAAATGTAGCCACATTGAGGGGTGCAGGTGCAGCCAGAGTGACGTCAGACCGCTTGGATCGACGGATTCACCGACAAGCTGTGGCGGACCCAAGGAGGCTAAAAGGAAGGAGCCTCATCTCCTTTGGCAACGCGGGTGAAAATGTGTCCCGATTTTTCCACTGCCGAGAGATGGCGCTGAAGCCGATTGACTTATGATCTCTCGACTCTCGACTCTGTCGCTTGTGCTGACGGAGAAGGGGAAGGAGAATTTCGCCGAGGACCCCGAGCTTTCGGCGGGGTCAGCGGGGAGACCGACGGAAGGTAGCCGGCGCTTTTCGGGTAGCGGATGCGTGGTAATTGAGAGGTCAGATATGGGGCACAATTATCCCCACGAAAGAGAAATGTTAAACATTATGATTTTAAAGTTATTTACTTTCTCATATTTCATTTCCCTTTTGTGCTTTTTATTTTTGCCTCTTTTTTTATTAATGTATTTTATTTTATTTATTTTTTTTAATATTACTTATTTATTTCTTTAAATAATATTTATTTATTTTTTGAAACATTATTTGTTTGTTTTTTAAATTATAACTATTATTTTTTACAAAATTACTAATTTTTTTAAAGTATTAATTTTGCGCAGAATAGAATCGCTTTTTTTCTCTTCCAGACATTCCAAGCACACACACAAAAATAAAAGAAATAAAAAATAATAACAAAGAAATAATGTAAATTAAAAAAAATAAATTAAGGAATATTTTAAAAAAAAAACAGTAAATAATTTAAATTAAAAAAAATAATTAATAAATAATTCAAAAAATAAATAAATTAGTTTTTCCCTCCCCCCCCCAAAAAAAATTTTTTTAATGGCGCAACTTGCGCCATAATAGCCCCCCCCCCCCCTGGGCACCTATGCAATGGAGAAATTTATAAATCATTAAGCTCTTCACCTAAGTGACAGCAGATCAAATTAGGTTTTAAAAGAATTGCTTCAAAAGCAAAAATTAACGCTTCGAATGCAAAATATATTATAAACGTAGGATGAAGTAAAGTGTTCTATGCTTCTTTAAACAGCTTTCATAGCAAAAACAGCTTTAAATTTCCTAATATTTAGGAAATTCCGTTATTTAAATGCCCTTTAAAACGCTAGACTACGGGATGTAAACAAATTAAGGTTGCAGCAGCGCTCCCTGGCGGAAGTGAAATTTTGTTGCCAAACCGGTATCATGGAGATGCATCTCCTTCCTTTTACTCCCTGGGCGGACCCGCAAGTCACTTGTACGTCGATTCTACAGCACGTGCAAGGTACCCTGGATGTTCCTGTGTCGACCAGAACCATTTTCCGTCGACTGGTTGCACGTGGCCTGCAATCACGGCGCCCGCTAAGAAGACTGCCATTGACCTCACAGCACAGATTCCAACGTTTGGAATGGTGCCGGACCAGAGCGACGTGGATGGCAGAATGGCAAACCGTAGTGTTCTCAGATGAATCCCGCTTCTGTTTGTCCAGCGATAGTCATCGCATACGTGTGTGGCGTCGACGTGGAGAAAGATCGAATCCGGCAGTAACTGCGGAACGCCCCACAGCGCGACAACGTGGCATAATGGTTTGGGGCGCTATTGCATACAATTCCGTATCACCTCTAGTTCGTATTCGGGGCACTATGACGGCCCAACGATATGTAGATAATGTACTGCGGCTGGTGGCAATCCCCTACCTTCAGGGTCTGCCAAATGCAATTTTTCAACAGGATAACGCCCGGCCTCACAGTGCTCGAATCAGCCAACATGCTCTACGAGGTGTACAGATGCTTTCCTGGCCACCATACTCTCCTGACTTGTCACCAATCGAACATGTGTGGGACGTGATTGGACGCCGTTTGCAGAACCTGTCACTGCTTCGTTCAGAGGACGAACTGTGGCAAATGGTTGAAAGGGAATGGAGTGCCATCCCTCAGGACACCATCCGCAGGCTTATTGACTCCATGCCTAGACGTGTTTCTTCGTGCATCGCTGTCCGCGGTGGTCCTACTTCTTACTGAGCCGACGCCGTCCTCGCTCTAAATTTTGCTTATTTATTTTGAAATAAATATCACTTATTGTTCCATGCTGTCTCTGTCTTCTTACCAAATTTCATCAATTTCTGACCACTCCTTCTTGGTGTTGCATTTTCAATGTCGAGCAGTGTATTTCACTTTGTCCCATCCGCTTTACCTCGCATGCACTAGTTGTACGAAATACTTAAAATAAAAATAAGCTAAATATAAGCTACTGTACAGAATATTATTAGGTCTCAATTAATATTTGAAACGTTAATAACATGAACTGTATCATTTGATAATATAAAAGAAAAATTTTGGTTTACAACAAAATATACAATTTAAGTATCGGTTTTTGAAAATTGCTTGTATCATCGTTTGTTTTGATCGCTAGAGACAACTTTGACAGGAATAAACTATATATCTACAATATAACATATATAATACTACGCTGCATAAAATAAACTGTAATTTTTACAGTATAATACTGGCAGCTGTGGTTCCAGTTAAAACTGTAAAATGCACAGTAATGAACTGTAAAATTAGTTTATTACTGTGATGAAGTCAGAGCAAAAGAGTCCCTGCCACACATGAGCTTAGCGTCGGGAGGGGGGGGGGGGGGCACATTCTGAAGTCGTAAGAAATGAGAACGAAAATCATAGTCAGAATATAAATTACAGTTATTTTGATTAACTATCCTTAGTATTATGCCCACATGTCAAGATGTTGGAGGGCTATGAGGGAATACAGGCACTTTGGAAAATCTCGATGTTTGGACACCTGAATTGTTTCAAAATTTAGAGGAAAATCATTAGAAAGATTATTTCCTTCTATATTACCCACAAGCAGCGTTACCAAAATGACCATCTGGGTGACTTTTTCGGTCAAAACAGTCCTGAAGATCGCCAATAATGTTAAATGCAAGGCTTCTGCAGGTTAATTTACCCTTCCCCCTGTTGCGCCAGGTTTTATCTTACCTTTCTTCAATAATTTAGAAAGGAGTAGAATAATAAAATCATGCTAACTATTTCATATGATCCGACTTAAGGTATACATTTTGAAATTCTATGCAACTTCTTTCTCCACTAAAAATTTTCAGAAACGTTTCTAAACATACCGGAAACATCTGTTTCAAATCATTTTTTCGAACAACTCAGAAACGTTTCTGGTATATTCAGAAACCTAAGAAGAAGTTGCGTAGCTCGATACGCAACCAGCAAAATTGAGGTTCGGGAGAAGATCGAAACCGGAAGCGTCACCATATTAACGCAGGGGCGACTCCTCACTATGGGCCGGGAAAACTGGAAAAAAAAAATACATAATTAAAATGTATCGTTTTGTATTTCAGTTAAAAAAAAAACATAATGCACAGAACATATTTTAACCTTCAGCCTTCCCTCCCCTTGTACATCGCTAATACAACACGAGAAAGTTTTCCAATTCCCCTTTTAGCGCTTTGCACAGCTTTCAGAACGAACTAAAAGGGCCGCGAGCGTTCGGCCCACAGTATACCTCCGCTTGTAGCCAATCGCAATGGCTGGATTAACGAGAGCGGTGAGCGAAAACACCCCTTGTAACTTCTGCAGAGTGGGCCCAAGCTCTTGGTGTCCAAGATTTCCCTTTGTCCCTAACCAAAGCGGTGGAGAGGGAAGGAGCTCCTCACTGTGTACAAGCAATGAACGTTTGGGAGAAAAACTCTCCCTTTAGGGAGAAAACTTTCGCTTCTTCTCATTTCGCGCTCCTCGTTTTTTTTCTTTTTTCTCTTTTTTTTTATTGATTTTTATAACATTTCCTCTTTTTTTTTGGTTTTTCTTTTTCATTTTCAACACCTATTACTAACAGGCATAGAGATTACCAATTTCATTACCCCTCTTACATCCTTGTTTTACAAGATATGTTAAATTCGATTATATTGTAATATTGTAAAAGAAAAATAAGTGTTTTAATATTGTTATATACTTTGTGTATTTCCTGAAAATAATTCGAATCAGCTATCATGACCATTACTAGTCTGAGTACGACCATAGGTAAGCGAGTGGGACCATAACTGGTTAAACCAGTGTATTCCAATTCATTTAAACACATATACATACATTAAAATTGAAAGTTAATTCAAGTATCATAGCTGTAAAAGTAAGATTTTTAAGTTCTAACACTGATAGAATTTGTTTTTCCATGAACTGAAATTGCAACATTTTTATCCAAATTAAAAAAAAAAAAAAAAAACTTGTAAGCATGGCCATATCTAGTCATTTATTTGCCTTATGCGTTCCTTAATTTGATAGAGGTTTTCAGAAAGTCATGGTGCAGATTGTTGAAATTTTTAGGGGTGTTTTTAGGCATAAATGTTCTTTTTCTGTTTGAGTATAGTCCTGTAATATGTGAGGAGTCGTGACACTTTTGATGTGATGAATATTTTCACTGTCTGAAAATGGCAAAAATTATGAGATCTGGCTTGCTTAGCGTTAGTGATGTATAGAAAGTTGGTCATCTGTGCAAAATACTGTTATTATTATTACATTGATCGCTTTTGGAACTGGGCTGTTCATATAGAAATTTTTCTTTCGACCCAGGTAGTACGACAGTTGAACCACAGATTTCTTTTCCATTGAAAAGAGAAGGTATAAACTGTCGTACCAGACGTATGAAACCTTGAAAAAAATCCCCGGCTCCAAAGGGTTCGAGTGAAAATCTCAACCCCGTCCTCTAAAGAAAAAAGACTTATGGTACAACGTGTGTACCGTCCGGCTCCAAAGCGTTAAGGCTGGTGTAGCATTTAAAATATAAAACCTAAGCATCAAATCGAATGAGATAATTTTGAAATGTAAGTTTGTATTAATTGAATTTAATATTATTTTACTTCGCCAAGTATTCGTTTACTAACTGTTGTTTCTTTCATTTTATCTGTATAAGCATTATTGGGCAAACATATAATTGTGGGCCCACCCACCAAATTAAGGCACGAGCCGCCACTGTATTAACGTGTTCGCATTTAAGCACATGTGTGTCTTTAGTCTTGCTTGGTATAAAATCGAATTTGATGGGAACTGTAAATCCATGAGGAATTAAATACAAACGAAAAATATACGAATGGTATTTACTTCAGTAATCCGCGAGGTGACACATAAAATTAATACGAAAACTACACTCATGTTCATAAATTAAGGATAATTTCAGAATCACCAGAAAATCGAACTCTAAAACGAATAAATCAACCGTAAAATGGCCACACACATCTTCACGAATAAAATGCAAATTACAGAAAGAAACTGGATGGCACCAATTGTGCGTCACAATGACGAGAGTAGAGTTGTTGTTTGTTTGTTGTTTCTAATACCACTCGGGTATCCGAGCCCGAGTAGATGAAATCTGCTCGATTTAAGGTAGGAAAGATACGGCTTCCGTTTTTAAGAGCACCATTTAGGTGGAAGACCGATTTAAGCTCAACACACATGCCATAAGGACCCGTTCATAGGGTAGGTATCCATTCATAACTTACTTTCACACACAGAAGGGACAATGACAAGAGAGAGAGAAAATACGCCCATGCTCCAGCCGGGACTCGAACCCGGGGCCACCGCATGACGGTCAGCCGTCGCTGACCACTAGACGAGGTGGTCCGCACGAGAGTAGAGTGAAAGAGAGTGATGTATAAGGAATGCTGGCAATGAAGTAAAAGTGTTCGCACGCTCTTTACAAACCTTTAGGTGCTCTGGCAGCGTAGTAATGACCGAAAGGAAGCATTCTGATGACGTTTTACACGGTAGAATTATCGGCCTTACTGGAATGTGGGCGCACTCAGTAGGAGGTTTCTGAGGAACTTGGAATCTCCGAGAGTGTCATCTCCAGACTTTGGCAACGCTTCCAAGACGATGGCAACGTGAGTAGACGTTACAGCAGAGGTCGTCCTCGAGTGACAACAACGAATGAAGACCGATATTTGGCAGTTTGTGCCAAAAGAAGCAGATGGAGCACAGCATCCAGACCTATCTCGTCAACTCTCTTCAGCTTTTGGGACGACAGTTTCAAGGCAGACAGTCTATAGACGGTTATGGCTGATTGGACTGTATGCCCGTAGGCCTGTCAGATGTGTCCCACTTACTGTAAGTCACTGTCGCCTTCGCTTAGCCTGGAGTAGAGAGCATGCATTATGGACACCGCAACAGTGGGCCTGTGTAATGCTTTCTGACGAATCTAGGTTCAGTTTGCAATCAGATTCTCAGCGGATTTTCCTTTGGAGAGAGCTAGGTATCCATTACCAGAAAGAAAACATAATTGAACGACACCGTTATGGTGCTGCAGGATTGCTCGTTTGAGAAGGAATTATTCTGGGTTCCAGGACACAGCTGCATGTTTAAACTGGAACCATGCCCGGCCAAATCAATCGGGACGTCATTCTGGATCAGCATGTACGCTTATTTCGGGGTGCCATATGCGCAGAATTTGTGTTTATGGATAACTAGCTGACCCGGCGAACTCTGTTCCGCCTTAAAAGCAATAAATAAGCAAATTTTTGAATTTATTAAGTTTATTATTATTAGAAAATACGAAAAAAAATTAAGTACCTACATTAATCATTCATTATTGTTTCTGTATTTCAGTACATAGGTTGCTCTTCACTTAAGTACCTTGTGATACACAACATTTTTTGTTTTATTATCAGGCGCAAAAACAAACAACACAGATGGTCTTCCAGCCCGTGAACATGCCACATATAATTGACCATGGGAAAAACAGTGATGTTCTAGATTCAAACCACAAGCTTTTAAGGATTGACCTTGTGATTTGTTGATAGTCATGACAAATGAAAGACGGATCGGAAATTTAAGTCTTTTAAATGCAAACGGCATATCGGTTGGGATCATCGGGATTCTCGGAATGAACAATCGTTTCTGATAGTTTATCACATATAAATTTCAAGAGAAGTAACGCGTTTGTTTATAATTTATTTCACAAATAAGTCAAATAACCCTCAACGCACAGCAAACTTACAACCTGTTTACTGCGCTCCGGAAGCTGCCAGAACATGTGCTTTATGTCGCTCAGCCATGGAGGTGTCAAAAAAAGCTTCGTAAAAAGGCGAAGTCAATAAGACATTTTTTCTATTTATGTAACTGACACACATAAATTATAGCCTATGTCCATCTCCTGGCTCGAAGCTACCTACCCAGCAATTTTTAGCCATATCGGTACAGCCGTTCTTGAGTTATAAATAGTGTAACTAACACGACTTTCTTTTATATATATAGATTTCGCCCGTCTAGAGCCGCTATATAGACAGGCCGACACATCAAGATAAAGTTTCACCACTTTGGATCCAACTTATGAACTTTTGCTTTCAACTTTTCATTGTTGCGGAGCTAGGGTTACCAAAAATAGTCTTGGCGCATTGCTAAGCTTTGCCAAATCCACGTGCCGCTAATAATTGCTCACAGTGAAAAATTACAAAAACGCGATACCATTCCAGAACAGACAACCTATCAAGCACTCAAACACGCGTTGGATCCAAAGTGGTCAAACTCAATCTTGATGCACCGGCTCGTCTATATAGGGGCCTTACGCCATCCGCACCGTGCGAACATCGTGAACGACCGCCTTGAATCCATAGATCTTAAAAGGAGATCTTAATTCCTTTTAAGATCTATGCTTGAATCGGAGGATATTACCTGTGAACTGGCTAGCATTCTCACCAGACTTCAATCCAATACAGCACGTGTGGAATATGCTTGGCCGGCGACGGCGAGTTGCAGCCCGTAAAAAATGGAAAAGATTGGAAATGTCATTTTATTTCGCATTGTCGAAAGAATTTTATAAACTTAAATAAAGAAAATGTATTCAACGTTTCAATGTTTACCTTGCAAATATTATCGTCTAGACCTGGAATATAGTTAAATGTTGTCTGAAGTCTTGTTCAAATCGAATAAGGGTATAGAATTAAATTATTATAGAATGCATATAGCTTTCCGTTCGATTCTACAGATATTGATTCCCTTCGTGCTTTGTGGGGTTTTTTTTAATAATAAAATGAGCATAAATATTTACATATTTTTAGAAATATATTACGAAGTTTTAATACGTTATGAAACTCATCTACATTTTTCTAATAATTCATGGAAAAGTTATTGTCCTCTGAAAACATTTTTATTGCGAAATTTTTATTCGTAGGAATTATATAACACTCATTTCCGAAGCATCAGAACATAAATGTTTCAGCGGATGAAATGAGATGTGATGAGTTTTTTCCTTTACATTTGAATTTCTGTATGAGATGACTGTAATAAACTGCCAATAATTTGTTTACTACTGCATTTTAAAAATTAATTACAATTAATGACGCAATCAAATTTAACTAATTAAATTTTAAGTTAATCATTAGATATTAATAATTACTATCGTTTTTATCGGATTTATGTTAGTTAATGAAAGTAACAATTAATGCTTCTGATTTAACTTTTGTGCCACCATGGATTCCCCCCCCCCCCCAAACAAAGTTCTAGATACGTGCTTGCAAGTAATCATTGACTGTGAAAACAATCTGTCAAAAACAGATTCAAAGATTACCTTTACTCAAGTTTTTGTAAGAATATTTACTTAGATTTTAGTATTTTTTATGAGAATAGCATACTAAACACATTGTATGCGGGAAACATACCTTAATGTTCACCACAAAATAGACTACATGCAATGTGTTCAGACACAAAAACTAAGGCATAGGATTTCGTTTAAATTTTGGGCATATCGCAATAATTTTGAATTTTCCCTACTGCCACTTTAATTTGATTGGCTAATGCATGTGACCAATTATTGTTCATAAAAAGAAAAAACATCAATAGCACAGTTACCTACTTAAGAAAATCTCAATGCATGCAATGAGTTTAACACTTGATAACTGCAATAATACTTCAGAAATTTCTACTACATTATGCGTAAAAATATTAGTTTAAAATTATGTTCTAAATTTATTTATTAGTATTTTTACCATTATTAAAAATGAGGGGCAGGGAGCTGCATTTATCTCTATCGCCCCAAAATAATTTTTCAAAACAAAATATTCTTAGAACTACAGAAATATTAATGCTGATATTTCAAAATTATATTGATTGACATGCTCGCAAAACCCCAAGAAGAGTTGAGAATGCTCCCTGATAACTTAAAACTTCTGATTAATTTTTCCAGCGTATTAAAAATCAATCATTTCCAGAATTTATAGCATTACTAAATGTCTTGAATACTTTCCAGTTAATTTTTTTGAAATCTTCAAACCTTAAAACTAATGCCTGGTAAAAATAAATATTAGGCTTTGCAATTGGTTTTGGTTTAAACTAGGGATGCACTGATTAATCGGCCAATTTGGCGATTAATCGGCGGAAAAAATATTTTTTAAGTATACCTTTAACGAGAAACTATGATAAATAAGTTTGTAAACACTAAAGAAATGTAATTTTTACAAATAGACAATGTTGCAAATTTTTTTAATGAACCAATATTTTTCTCCTTTAGTGCAGTGCTTAAAGATACCCTTAGAATTTTCATAAAGAATAAAAGTCTTGGATTAAATAGCTACCAATAACTCAAGAAATAAAAAATATACTAAAAGTGCTTCGAAATTAGCCTGCTCGCCACAGCCTCCCAGTAAGTTACCGCTCCTAAGACAGGGCTAAGGCAGAAATATGCAAAAAACCGCCAACTCGGTTATTCCATCCAAGGACTGAAGCTCCGTACTTATTTGCACTCGTCAACCTGGAATAGTTCCCTAGTCCATCCTAGTTCTCATAAAATTCATTCCTAGTTCAGCCCAAATCAGATAATTGGACTGAAACTTTTCGGGTGTGGCAAAATGAATAGCATAAAATGTATATAAAGAAAGTGAAATATTAAAATACTAGAAAATAATGGTCGATCTGAAATTCAATAACCTAATTGGCTGTATATTGAATAATATGGAAATTGGCTTAAAGAAATGTGATGAAAATTTGAAATTATTTTGGGAAAATTACAAGAATAGAGAAACATAAATTCTCTCAGAAGTAAATTATTAACTATGCATAAAATCGAAATTGTGAAAAGAAAAAAGCTGATGTAGAAACTAGTAGCATAAAAAATAATAATGATAATCACAAATCGGCTCTGTCGATTAATCGGCCGATTGTCACGAGCCGATTAATCGGTAAAGGGCCAATTTGCTTATTGGTGCATGTCTAGTTCAAACCAAATCAGATGCAATTGGACTGCAACTTTTCAGGTGAAGCAAAATGAATAGCATGGAATTTATATAAAGAAAGAGAAATATTAGAATACTAGAAAATAATGGTCGATCTGAAATTCTTACTGTCGAAACAGTTAAGACGTATAAAGGACTATTCCACGGAAAACCAGACATTTCAAAACCTGAAAAATTTCTTTTTTGAAAGGATACAAGGTACTAAGTTTATTTTTGAAACTTCAAATCATATAAATCCAAGTATTATTTTCCATTATTTTCGTTTTTTGAGTGGCGACAGAGTTTCAAAGATGGCTGACACCAGCTGAAAGCTGCAGAGTAAAAACACTCATTTCAATGGAATTTTACTTTGTTTTCATATTAAGTTGAATGTTTCTGCTTTTTTATTTTAAAAAAGGGTGAGTGCCTTTTTCATTTTATGCCTTATTTTAAGGATTTTACGGCAGTACAAGTTATTTTATTACATGTCCCACACGTAACAGAACAGTTGTATGTATTAAATTTAATACTAAACTAAGAGCTGAAACTGGAAATGGTTACAGCTTGTAAGTAACCTTAATATGTGCAAACATTTCTGAAAACGATTTGAACTAATTCCAATTTAGTAATTAGTTATAAGGTAATTAAAATTGTCCCACACGTGACACCACGCTCAGGACATTTTAAACAAAAGTAATTCTGAGCAAAAACATAAGAGTATTATTGATTTTTTTCATGTACAATCTGTTTTTTAGTAAGTAGAAGTACTTTAAACTCCCGACACAAGTAAAGGAGGGTAATAAATTTGATGGTATCGATCTGGGTATCTATGTGTTTGTCTAGTATTGTAGTTTTTAAAAGGATGTAACTTGTACTGCTGAAAATAAGTAAAATAAGGAATAAAATGGAAAAAACACTCACTCTTTTTAAAATAAAACAGTAGAAATATCCAACTTCATATAAAACACAGTAAACTTTCTTCTAAATGAGCAGGTTCCTACTCCACCGCATTCAGTTGGCGTCAGCCATCTTTGAAGCCTTGTTGCCACTCAAAAAACAAAAATGAATAGTTTTTTTTAAATACATATGACTTGAAGTTTCAAAAATAAACTTAGTACCTAACACTCTTTCAAATCAGATTTTTTCCAGCTTGTGATACGTCGGTTTTTCCGTTTAGTAGCCAAATGGATAAAGAGTAGATTGAAAAGAAAGGGTTCAACAAAGATCCCTGGAAAAACGCTACAAGTATTAAAAGCATACCTAGCTTCCATGAAATTCATTGCAAAGGCAGAGACATAACATGCAGAACACATTGCCTTACTGGAGAGACTTCCACATTTCAAGCGAACAGTTCTACAAAATTAATTCCAAAGAAAGAACTAAAATATGTTGTTGTGTACCATGAAGGGCAGTCGTATCCAGAGGAAGTATTTAAAAGGGTGGGAAAATACAAATGTTTCATAAATATGATGGAACCAACAAAACATCCAGGGGTTTTTAAATTGCCTAAAAGACAAAACGAAACTGCTTACTTAAGAAAAGAGATTCACAACATTATTTCCCCACCCAATTTTGTTAAAAGGAGAGGTTGCTATAAATTTTAGGACATTTGAGACCACTTTTATTTCATTTCTAAAGAATATACGGAACAACGGCTTGACATTCACTTTGCATTCTATATTTTCTTAAAATTTGATCTTTATGCATATTAATAAAATTTTAGTTTATAAAAGCAAATTTTAATATTTTTTTAGATTTTTTTAAATCTAAGTAGATGTCCTCTGATTTAGACAAATTATGTTTTTCCTGTCAACTTATGTTTTACTTATTTAAATTATGTTACTTATCAACTGTTTTCATACCTTTGAAAGTGAGAAAATCGCAAGCTGTTTTTGAAGCAAAAAAAAAAAAAAAAACCTGATACCTTTTTTAATTGTTGTTTCTCATTAAAGTAATACTGTTACGTGTGGGATAAGTGTTTAGACATCAGTTTTTAGACTTCAAAAAACACGTGATTTTTATTTTCCACACGTGACAGTTACTAAAATAGTTATAAATTTACAATATGTTTATTTTTTAAAGCTAACATTGTAAAACCATATTGTATGTTTAAAAATTTGGAGCCATCAGAATACAACAGATTTATAGGAATTTTCACTAGAGTTTGAAGTCTAAAAACTGATGTCTAAACACTTATCCCACACGTAACAGTATTACTTTAATGAGAAACAACAATTAAAAAAGGTATCAGGTTTTTTTTTTTTTTTTTTTTTTTGCTTCAAAAATCACATATGCAAAGTACTTTCTCCAGGTATGCAAATTTCTAACCTGCAGTCATAAATGATTCCTATACATACATAAATGTCAAAATTTCGTCTGAATGTCCAACACGTGACCATGGAATCACCCAAAGCACACAAGTATAAGCCAGTTTCATAGAAATTGATTTAATAAAATTTTGAAATGTATATATAGATATTAATACGAAAAAGTATAAATTCTATGCATAATACAAAAAGTTGCAATAGGTTTCAATGTTCAAATTTAATTAGATTTTATACATGCAATAAGTTAAGTCTTGTGAAGTGTGACTGGTGTATTAGATTTAATTGCAACAATTTTGACAGTGAAGGATCAAATTAGTGAAGTTTTCCTGCTTGATGTAACAAATGAGACATATAATAAACATACACAGCGAAAAATATTAAAATATTTATTTCAAACTAAAGTTTTCAATAAAAATATACAAAAAACATACAATAGCTTGAGCTCTGATAATAAAAAAGTAAATGAACATTGTATCACTGGGATAAAAAAATATGCACATAGTGTTATGTGTACTGCTCTTTTTGTGTAAATAACACAGAAAATAAGCAAAATACACTAATTACAAATTTTCTGGTACAAAAAGGAGAGAAAGTAAAAATGTCATCAAGATCTCCCTCATCCCCTTTAAATGCAATATTGACAAAAGTCATACATGGACGGAATTATCACTCTTTGAAAAATATACGATATAAAATAAAAGCCCAAAACCATCTTCAGCAATATTCTTTTTCATTAAATATCGCTAGTATTACATGTCATTTCTTAAATAATTACATTATTGTTCACAAGATATGAAAAATGACTCTTTATAGTACAGCATTTATTCCACTGAAACTATTATGTTGCAATCAAACACACCCATGCCCTTATGACAAAAAAAATACTACATGGACGGATATGATCACATAGCAGCTTAAATTTTAATGTCTTCACTATTAAATATTTTTTAATAGAAAGAACACTTAACTACAAAATTGATTTAAATTAACGAAAACTGTTCTTAATTGTACAAAAAATTTTAAGTAGCATCCAAAACATGTGAACGTTGTAAAAATTCTTGTACTTACGGAGCTACTCAATAAAAATTTAAATGAAGTACAAAAATGTTTGAAGATTCAGAAAAGTGCATTTAATGTACATGTTGGAATCATTATTTTTTTAGTTCTAACTCATTTATTAGTTTTATACTAGACTCCTTCTGATAAACAGCTATTTTTTATTTTAGAATATTACAAGAGCTTTACATTCAGTAATAAACTACAACATTTTACCCATGTTTTTATACAACCAAAATATCAAATCTCATTTACGCAGTACCATTAAATCTTACACATAAAACCATTTTTGTTTCTCGGATAACTATTGACTACATTCACATCACATGTGTTCAATTAATCATGGTTTAGCTGGGAAGGGCAAGTTAAAGAACTTCCTTACTTTCTTTGAATACTAAATAATTATTTTTTTAAAATGAAATTTATAAAATAGTTTTAAGCATAGCTAATTGAATATCGAAATTCAAAACAGTAACTAAAAACTTGTATGTTATGCGATAGATTTGCTACTAAGCTCAAATTTTCTAATAATAGCAATCATTTGCCCCAAGGGAAAAAAAGCTTTTAAAGTCCCATTACTTTTCTACCCCTTTCTTTCTATCTGCCATATACATGTATACTTCAAAGAAAACAAAAGTTAAACATGTCATTGGGCGCAAGAATTTCATTTTCAAAACATAAATTTAACTTTTTAAAATGCTTCTTAAACAATTTAGCTCAAATCAAATAAAAGCAGATTTTAAATGCGTTATTGAATTTTAAAATCAATTAGTTGTGTACGTATGAAAATAAATGTGATTAAGGCAAAAACTACATCAGTGTTATTATAATTTTTGGAGTTAGACTTAAATTGATGCTCTTCCCTTATGTAAACAAGAGTAAATAATGTGTTTTAATGCCTGTAGTCTGAATCAATTTCGAAATTAATTTCTTAGAAAAGAAGAAAAAACAATTTTATCTTAAACATCCTTTTAAATAAATGAAAAACTCAAGAAAAACTCATTTTCTAACCTGACTTCTGAAGTCATCACGTAAAAAGTCAATTGGTAACCATATCCCCCCCCCCTCCTAAATGAATATTCAGTTAATAAAAATAAATTTAAACATTTAAAAATCAATACATGTTTTTAAACGTATCATATGCAAAATTATTAAAGTCAATTTCCAATGTTTTCTATCAGATTTTTTTTAAACATAAGAAAAAATAATGAAGTTGAGAGGAACTATTTCTCTTCTTAAAACAGTAGTTATGACATGGAATGTAAACATACAACTTAGCTGCAACTAAAGATGATTAAATGAAATAAAAATGGTACAACAATATATTACTCTGTAATCCTGAATCTGAGATACACCCTTATTAAATTAAGGAAAAAACTTTGGAACTAACAGTATATTTAAAAATACATTTTTCTTCTTAGTAGGCGGATAAAATATCAAAATATCCCCTTCTTAAAGATGATCTTCTCGTTTATACAGTTAATCATAAACATTTGAACTCTCCTCACTTCCATTCCCCCATATCTGCGAGAGAGCCAAATTGACTACAAAAAATTGAAAATGGTAGCACATGATTGATTTTTGATTAAGCCCAAAATCCAATTTTGAAACCCACTTTTGAGGAAACTTTGGTAGGTGTTCAGGATTATACAGTAATAATAATAATAATAATAAAACCCTATGAATGAAAATGAATTTCAGAACACTGAAAACAAATGACTTTGCAAACGTTGAAATATGTTGCTAGGAAAACAAACACATAATGCAATTACCACAACTTTCCCTCATGAGTATATCTTAGCAACAACAATAAACATGCATAAACGAAGAAAACTAGCCCCAATATTTTTGAGAGAAAAATATTCTAAAAACTCTTTTTGTACATTGAAAATATTCACTATATACAAGTGTAAAAATGCAACCAATTCTTCAACATATACCAGAGTATTTTTAAAATATTAGTGTGCGCTCAATTTGTAATGAGTTTTTTTTTTTTTTTTTTTTTGCAGATAAATTTAATAATAGATTGCACTGCATACTGAATGTAAAATTTATAACAAAACAAAATTTTAAAGTTAAACACTCAAATGTATAAAAATATACACCAAATTTTTCAAATAATGAAAAGGTATGTTTTATAGCTTAAAATATAATTAATGAACTGAGGTAAAATGGAAACAGTAGAAAGTATCATGTTTGTTGATTATGAAGTAATGAAAGGAAATTCGTTCCAAAGGCAACACATTTCCTTTTTTCACTTTTTCAAGTATTGTAGAAATTTTACACCTAAAATATAAAAAAAAAGAAAGAAATTTCAACGAATCAGATAAAGCAAGAGTATACTGCAAATGTAGCTGCTAAAATTTATTAAAAAGTTAATAGAAAAACCAAGCTGTATGAGCACCATACCTTCATCCAAACATTAGTAGCTACAATCATATACATCATTCCTAAGCTCAGAATAAGAGATGAATGACACAAGGTACATGATGAGGTGGTATAATATGAAGCTGTAGCATCGCCTAAATTGAAAATGACAAAAATAATTATTTTTATAATATTTGTATAGAGTAGAATTTTTCAGTAAGAATACATATATTACACAAGCCTGAGGGCACATAAAAAATACATACACAAAAACACATCTTTCACTTGAACCTACACAGTATAAATATACTTCAAGGTGACAAAAGTAGTTAGATAACAATGTAAATGAACAGAGGCAGTGGTATTACATACAAAATATATAAATGGCCATTGTATGGGCAGGGATTTTTTTTAATCAAGTGATTCATGAAAAAAAGGTTTCAACATAATTATGGCAGCCGAACAGGAACCAAGAATTTGAATGTGGATGGATAGTTGTAATTTAAGTTGTGACTGTACTTAAGAATGGTAACCAGCAACGTGTGAATAGAGTAAGGAGAAACTAAATATCAATTGAATAACTAAAACTAATTGAATTCTAAAAAAGAAAATTTTCGTCCCTCCTTAATATACAAGCACAAACACATACTCACACAAACATAACACATAGATATACAGTGATGGATCTAGAGCTGTAAAAACTATATATACCCCAACTAGTGCTGGATCGATGGGGAGCAAACTGCGGTTCTTGCCCTGGTGGACAGCTTGATACAAGTTGAAGGAAGATAAGCAGGGGTGGCCATTTCAAGATTTGCTTTGGCTCGGAAAAATTGTAGACATTGACCTTAGCTATTGAAAGGAGCATGATGCGGGAGGAGGACCAGCAACGTCCAGTGAGAAATTGTTTGCAAGATTTTGTGCCAACATTAAGCAAAGGGGGTTGAAGTTCCTTCTCCAAACTTTTTAACCCCTGACGCAACAAGGAAGAAGGTTATATGTTTGACATATCTGTGGCACCGCACAGCCTAAATGGATGGACTGATTTTGAACGTTCTCTTTTTGTTTGAAAGATGAAGGGATCAAGAGTGTTCTTAGCTAGGTCGCATCTTCGGCTGACATTAATTAACAAAGATATTAATTTAAAACCTTTAAAATGGTTGTCGCTATTTTTCACATGAAAATATACTGGAAAATTAAAAACAATCATACCAAAAGAAAGAAAAAAAATTCTGCTTCTGATAAGATGTGTTTGCAACTTTCATTGTAAAATAGAACTCGAATTATTACGTTTTTTAGCAAATGCAGCTAAGGCTTAAATCTAAAGGATTGTCATTGTTGGCCAATGAGGAAAGAAAACTCAATGATTTAAAATGTTTATCTGTTGCCAGTTACTATTTGTTAGCAATTGAAATACTTGTAATTGATTTTAGTATAAGAATTTTCAATTTTCCTTCTTTATTATGCCTTTGCAACTAGCAAAAGTTTACTAGTAAGGATTCTTTCCTTTTTCGTGTTTACCATATCCTCTCGAAAACAATTATATATGATTTAAAATGCTTTATGATCAGAAATTTGTTTTATTATGAGTTCGGCAATCAAGGTCAGGGGTTGTTTAAATTTTTAATTTAAATTATTAATTTAATTTTCGAAGTAGACAATGGTATCTACTAAGGATGCACCAATTAATCAGACAAAAAATTTCTTCAATTATTATTCTTCAAAGTATACCTTCACTAAGAAACTATGATGAATATTTTTATTAACAGTAATAATAATCCTCACCAGTTGATATAAAACTTTTTGTAAAATAATCCTCCTACTTTGAATAAATATACATAGACAATGTTGCAACATTTTTTTGTTGGCGACAATTTTCTCCGTAGTACAGTGCTTTTAGATAACCTCTAATTTTCACGAATAATAAAAGTCTTGAATTAAATTGCTGCTAACTAATAAAAAAATTAAATTAAAAGTACCCCTAGATTGGAGTGCTCACCACAGACTCCCCCTCCCCTTTTTTTGAATTTTTATGTCCAATTAACATAATTAACACTGTGTTAATGTAATATTATTGACAATAATATGAAAATTGGTTCAAGGAAATTTGATAAAATTACTTTGTGAAAATGAGAAAATAGAAAAAAAAATCTTCTCTCGGAAATACATTACTTACTATTTTTAAGCTCGGAATTGTATAAGAGAGAAAAGCAGTAATGGTAAAATTGGTAGCACTAAAAACAATCATCCTCATCATTAATCGGCCGATTATCAACAACCGATTAATCGGTAATCGGCCAATTTGCTTATCGGTGCATCCCTAGTATCTACATAACTTTTTCTGCGAAAAGTGGATTATTTCCAATAGAAAAAAAGAATTCATTTTCAAAAATTTAATTAAATATACCCGAGACATACAGCACTTAATTAATGTACTCATTTTGTTTTTAAAATCAAAATATTTGCTACAGTAATTTCTCGAACTTTTCACAAGCCATATCTTTGATTCTTAAAAATGCTAGTTATCATTATTTACACCTGAGCCCTTCTAATATATGTTGACACACACAATTAATGCTAAAATCAAACAAAACAATCCATTCAAAGTTTAACTTTAAAACTCATAAAAGAACAGTTAATTTTGCTTCAAAAAATTTAAAATAATAATCTGAACAAAGAATAATGAGAATATTCATTTATTTGAATCCTAACAAAGAGTAGTTAGCTTAAAAAATGAGTATAATTTGATTCTCATATCGGATGCAAAGAGATCGCATTTTTCAAAATGAAAACATCAAAAGGGTCATTCCATAGAAATGTCAACCTCAGCCGAAGGAAAAAAAATACCGAAGTGAAAAAAGTATCAGAAAATAAATACATAAATAAAAATAATACAACATAAGAAGTCAAAAAAAATTTGAAAAAGTATTGTAATTATCACTGAGATTAGCCATAATAAATAGTTTGTAGTGTGTTTACTGCTTGTTTTTCGATGGTTATGTTAGTCACGTTACGTTAGTCACACTTCATCTTGAGTAAAAGTGACACTTAAGACTTAAAAAAATTAAGATTTAATAAATGTGTTTTATGTTTTAAAAAGCCAAACTTTACACATTTTCAAATATATCATTCAATTTTTAACACTTGCTTAACTTTGAGAAATTTTTGCCTCACAACATGAGCATTAATTTTCCAGGGTTGCAAAAATGTTACGTTAGTCACGCTGCTATTTTGGTTGAAAAAATATCTACTGTCAGTAATTTTGCTTTAAATTCTTATCAGAAATGATATATAGATACCACGTACATTGTAAATCCACCAGCAAAACTAAAAAATATTTTTATCCTTTAAGTTACAAGTAAAAACAGTTACAAAATTAGCTCTGAATGTTACGTTAGTCACTATGGAATGACCCCAAACTATAAAAACGTTAAATAAAATAATTTATTAAAACCAAATAATAGAACTACATTTCATCTAGTCTATATGATGAATGTTATTAATGATCACCGACATATTCGCCCAAATTTCGGACGAAAAAATTCGGAAGTAGGGAGATGTAGCAAAGAGACAATACTGAACTTCCAATATTAACAGAAGAAAAAATACATTCATTCCTGTATATAACCGAAACAACACCCTATAAGTATAAGAAAAAAATCCTGATTTCTGCCAAAATAAGATCAAAACATCGCACTAAAGACTCTAGATGGGCGATGATAATTTTAAAAAGCAGAAACTCTATTAGAAGCAATCTCATTTTTCCTCCAAATTTAGCTATCTGCTTGCAGTTCCAAGTTCAATTCGCTGATATGTGCTAATATTATTGCGATTATTTTGTATTTGTTCAAGTCATGAGTGAGGAGAAAAATACTCACTCTGCATTTTCAGAGAAATCTATAAAAGCAACATCCCAGCTAACTATTTTGATTTGCATATAATAAAACAAACAAACAAGCAGAATTATTAAAACAAAACAACTACCTTTTAAGTTGGCCATTTCTTTAAAAGAAATCAATGAAAAGTGCTACATTTGACTACATTAAAGATTTATCGCTTGCTCGAGCATTGCAAACAAGAAGTGTGGCGATTTTTTTTTCGTCGCAAAATTAGAGGATTTGTGTATAAGCGTTTCCCCTCTTAAACTTCAGAAAAGGCCCCAAAAATTATGGGCTTTTACACTGAAATATGCTATGCGTAATTCAGATTTGCTTTTCAATGAATAATTTGAGAAAGGTCCGTTTTGTTTGATTAGCATTTTATGAAGGGTCTGTTTTGCTTGATTGGAGTTTCGTGAAGGGTCCGTGTTGCTAGATTGGATTATTGTGAAGGGTCCGTTAACGGACCCCAGTTTCCTCTTTCCAGACCATTGGGTAGAAGAAAGTATTTAAGGGCATGTATTAGAAAAATGAAAAAAGGGTTTGTAAGGAGATAATAGCAAAACTCGGGAGTTTTAAGGGCCCTTATTTTCTCTTGTTAAAAGGCAGGAGTTTATCAGGAGTTTATAAGGAGCGTACAAATCCTTTATACGTACATTTCAGTTTTAGGGGGGTGACCAACTTCCCCCAGTGGCCCACTTACCCAAATTTAACCTAATTGGTGGAATGATGGAATTGTTTTTAATCTATTCCGTATGGATCTGTTATGAATATCCTAAGATTTTCCCCTTCTACTAAAAGAGCTTTAGCTACAGCGTTAAAATTAGTGACAAAAAACATTTGTTCTTTTATTGGTACAGCAATATCTTAAAAACTACTCTTAAAGTTTAATCCATACATACCCAGAGGTAATTTGTAGAATTTGAAATCCTAAATAAAATGAGTACCTACAGTCTATATCTTGTTGGGCATTGTTAAATATTACGTCCGCAACTTTAGCTTAAATCACTAATCAAGCGCTTCAATGTACCTCTCCCACTCTCACTGGTAATCCCTAAGACCACCGAAGAGTAGAAGGTCGCTACACTAAAAGCATAGGCTTTTCGCCCTACTGAATCAGCTGTACAGCTATGTGATCAACAGGTGGACATACTAGATGTTGCTAAATATAATTTTTTCATTACAATATAACAAAAAAAAAAGAAAGAAATGAAAACTGATCCAATTGTTACACAGAACTCAATTTATTTCTTAAAAAAAGAAACACAAAAATATTAATATTTTAATTTCAAGTAGGATTATCCAGAGAAAATGATTGATTCTGAGTGACATTACTTGAAATAGTAAATTATTATGCTTAAGGTATAAAATATGGGGCCATTTCAAGAGTTGTTTTCGAGATATTGCTGTATTAATGAAAAAAGAAGTGTTTTTAGTCACTAATTTGAACACCGTGACTAAAGCTTACTTAGTAGGAGGGGGGAAACTTATGATATTCATTACAGATCCATACTGAGTTAGAATAAAAAAATTTCCAGTTTTCCACTGATTACTTCCAAATTCTCTCTTTTCCAACAGTTGTTTTATATGCACTACTGAAGAAAGACATATGCATTTACATGTATCAGGCTTGGAGTCAATTACGAGAAAATGTAATCTATCACGATTATGATTACGAGCATAAAAAATTGGAGATTACATTTATGATTACAATTACAGTCCAGATTTTGGTGGTGGGGTAGAGTTTCAGAGCACCTTATTAGTTAAGTGGAAGGAAAACGAAGCTTGTAAAATTTAAACGTTCTTTAAAAAATCATACAATATTGCACAGCTAGTAATATTTTTTATTATATTCTGTTGAATTAACCATTTATTTACTTTGGTCAAAATTTACCATCACGAAAAATATAAATTAGAAATTTATAAATTGTCTACATATAATCAATATTGGAATTGTAAAATTCTTAAAAATAAAATTCTGAAACAAAATTTTTA
Organism: Uloborus plumipes; assembly: GCA_038373865.1. Classification (NCBI taxonomy): domain Eukaryota; kingdom Metazoa; phylum Arthropoda; class Arachnida; order Araneae; family Uloboridae; genus Uloborus; species Uloborus plumipes. Next base: position 111,574 of record JAXGGA010000220.1, read on the forward strand.
AAAATTCTCAAGTAAAATTCCGCATTTTTTAAACTTAAAAAATGCTTTAAAAAGCTATAAATACACAACTTTTGTCTTCTTTTAATACTTATTAATTAAAAATATTATGAGCATTAAAATATAAAGCATAAACCAAAATTAAATTATATGTGAAAATACTTAGGGAAAAAAGTCAGATTACACGATTACAAGGCTAAATTATGATTATCGAAAGAAAGATTACAATTACACAAGAAATACTTGATTAAAATTACGACTACACGATTACAAGTGTCCCATTTCCAAATTATGATTACAATTACAAAGAAATGCAATCGATTACGCGGATTAAGATTACGTAATTAGCGATTACTCCAAGCCTGACATTATATATATATATATATCTATATATATATATATAGAGAGAGAGAGAGGTAAATGTATAAGTAAATAAATGGGTTTTCACTTTAAATATTTCAAACAAAAAAATGCAAGCATTACTATAAAAAAAAGCACTTTTTCCAGAAAAAGGTATACAAAAATAATTCTAACTGACCTATTTTAAATTCTCGAACAGGCGAAGACATCTTTCCATCACCTCCATTGCTGAATGCCAAAACACGTAATTTGTAAACTTTGCCCAAAGTAAGACCAGAAACCACAACTTCTAAGTCATTTCCATCTAGGAAACGATAGACTTCTTTTGCGGATGTCATGTCTTGATCAGACTCCCAATAGCGAACCTGAAATATTGAAAAAATTTTATCCTTCAATCAAATATGGACGAAACAAATTGTTAATAGATTTTTAAAATCTAATTGTTCATGATGTGTGAAAGCATGACTAACCATATTCAAATAATTAACAATTAAGTGAACAAAGTTTTGCATTTGACTTCTTTCATTTAGAAGTTTTACTTTTGTCAGACACTTAAAACATAACCTATTTGCGGCAACTGCATTTCGAAATGTTGAGTTTCAAAAATATTTTTTTTATATTGTGCATGATGACAGTTTTAACTTTTAAAACTATTTTCTGTAACCCCAGTGGCAGAAAGTTTTGTAGCTGTCTGCGACAAACTTTGACAATTTCATTATCTGTCTGCAAATTTTGAGTTTAATTTTAATATACTAGTCATATATTAAACAAGTATAATTTAATAATAACTATAATTTGTAGCACTTTATCTAAAATGTTGTATTATTTTTCATTTTGTTTTTTACTTTTGATGTTAGGAATGTGTATCATGCGGTCTGTAAGTTGTGACCTGTTGAGCATGTCATTCAAAAAAGAAAAAGAAAAAGGTGAAATTCTGATAAAATATTTCAAAAAGAAAGGCTTCTAAAAACTTCTCTTACTTTTTTCACAGGAAAAAACAAGATTAGTACAAAATTATTAAAAAGTTTAAGCTTTAATTTTTAATAACGGGTGGTGGTGGGGGGAGGGGGGTTGCACCATAGGTTTGTATCCTTATCACTTATCCAGGTTTTAAAACTCATTGTTTCAGTTATAATGATTTTTTTTTCTATTTGTTCCATTAGCTACTTCATTAATATTCTAAAATTCTATTTGGATATCTTTAGCAATTTCTGAGGTTTTAATTTTTTATTTCATATTTTTTTTCGCAAGAGCTGTAGCATTAATGACATGGTTTAAGACAAGACATTTTTAACTGTGGTTATTTTAATGAAATCAAAAAGATTTTTTTTGTTAAAATGTTTGGAATAATTTAGAAATTAAGACAAAAATGTATTGAGCTGTTTTTGCAGGTATTATCAGGTCACAAACTTGAATTTGACAAATACCTCAAAGAAAAAAAGGGTAGACTTCAACTTAAGACTTAAAAGGAAGGGCACTAGCAGTGATCAAACTGTTGATTTTTTTTTTAATGATCCATTGAGCATAAACTAAAATCTTTTTTAAAAAAATTGGTGAATTTTTTTTTTTTTTTTGACTTTCTGTGTTTTAAAAGTCACAAAAAAAAGAAGACTAAAATTAAAATGTGCATAAAGATCGGTGGTAGAGGGGGGGGTGAGCTATAAATTTGGAAAAATTCACTTTACACCAAATATCGAAAAGCCAATTTTCTAAGCATGAATCCAACAAAAATGAACTTTTGTCAATAAAGCAATAAAGCACCGATTGATTATAATCGGGGGTGGGGGGGGGGGGGGAGCAGGTGCGATGCAAATGAATGAAGAAGAAAATCCAGCTTTATCTTAAACAAAAACATAACAGTAGTAAAATATAATGTCCCTGCTCTGAAGTTTAAAAAAGCAAAGTCAAGTTTCGGGCGCCATTTTTGCCCACGATACAAAGAAAACTTGCATAAAAAATTTTCATAGGAAAACGGACAAAACTCGAAGGGGGGGGGGGTAGATATCATGCAAATAAATGAAAAATAAATTGTTGCCTTATATTAAGTAAAAAAGAACCCCAGTGAAATAAAACACAGCTGCTCTAAAGAGCAAAAAAGGGAAGAAAGGTTTCAGCCGCCATGTTTGGCCACAGCACAAAGAAATTTTTTTTTATCCCGTAACATGGGCGCCCATAAGGGGGGGCTCGAGCCCCCCTTGGAGATAAGGTTTTTTTTGCCTTTAGTACTATTTATTCGGAAAACATTTTTTCTTCACCCATTAATGAATAAGTTATTAAAAATGCCAAATTTTAATAACTCTTAATCTGCACTGAAATCGCTTTCAGAATTATAACACTGTCTTTTCCTACATTCTTCAATAAAAAAACAAAGGCAGATTCGTGGGTCAACCGAAGCCGCACCCGCATTTGCATGGGAAACTCCCCCATGTGTGAGGACTAGCAGTCAAGATAAAGAGTGGGCTAATCCGAGGATGGCAAGACAACTCAGTATTTTTTTGGCACATGGAATTTGGAAAAAAATAAAACTTTTTTTCTGTTTTACATTACAAAGCATTTGGGGTTTCGGGGGGGGGGGCAGGCATGTTCTAAAATATTTGAAAATCATTAAATACCTTTTCAGAATTCCTTAAAAAGTGCTTCAATTGTATTTTATCAAATAAACTATGAATTTACTGAATGGCTGCAATATTACTCTTTTGTTAATCATTTTTTAAATCTCTACACTGTCTCTTTTAAAGGATTTTATGCGTTTTATACTTTGGTCATTTTATATTATTAAGTGCTGTTTTTTTGTCGGTGAGTTCGGAAATTGATCAAAAACTACTATGTAACTATACTGAAAATCAATGTAAGCAAGTGATAAATGTTTATCTTTTCTCTTCCCTCGTTCTTTCTCTCTGTCGATTAAGAGCCATTATTTTGAAATTCAGACAAGGTGTGGCAGTGGCATTTTTTGATCTTCCTCATATTTTTGTACGTCAAAATAGGCCATGAGAAGTGAACATTCCGTTTTTTTAACCCCCCTCCCCCCCAAAAAAATTGTTCCTTCGGTAAAAATTCCCTAAGTTTGATGTTTCGCAGCTCTTTTTTGGAAAGTAAGTGTCTGGTTATGAGGAACCCATAGTTATTTGGGTTGGAGTTGTTGCTTTCTTTACTTACGCCGACGCAAAATATGGTTTTTAGTCCACTTCCCCCAAAAAGCAATCCCCCGAATTTTTTTTAACATTTACTGCAAATTTATACTATGAAGAGATCCCACGCTTCTTTCTTTTTTACGCAATTCGACACATTTGTAGGTTTCATAATCCATAAAACTATTTTTTTCTAGAGTTGCTGTTTTGAGTTAAATGCGATCAAAAATACCACAAATTTTGAAAATTTGTAAAAAATCAGTCTTTTTCTAATCAAAGCAATGAAATATTAAACAATTTTTGTTCCACATATTCTCTTCGTATTATAAATTTTCAGTACATGTTAAAAAAATTTCGGGATTTGCTTTTTGGGGGAAATAACGCAGTTTAAAGTTGAGCGAAAGTGAACTAAAAATCATACTTTGCGGTCGCTTAACTAAAGAAAGCAACAACCCCCAACCCAAATAACTATGAAATCATCATAACCAGACACTTTACAATCAATACATGTAAACATAAATTTGAGGTGGCGTTTCTGTAAAAAAACTACAGCGCACTGAAATGCATCTTTCAATCGTTTTATCAAAAAAAGCTGTGAAACATCAGACTTTAGGAATTTTTACTGAGAGAACAAAAATTTTTTTTGGGGGGTTGGAGTTGGCTAAAAACTTCAGAATGTCCATTTCTATTGACCTATTTTCACATTTAAAAAAAACGAGGAAAATCAAAAATTGTCACTGCCAAAACTTCCGTTTTTTGTCTGATTTTCAAAATAATGGCTCTTAATGTCAATCGTTTGTTAAACTACAAAAAAAAAAAAAAAATATTTTGATTGATCTTAATTTGCAAATGAATGCGCAGAACATTTATAAATGTTTTGTTTGCCTGTTTTCCCACATAGTTTTGAAGCCCCAACTGCCCCATACAAGGCCTCAAAATGCAGAATTTGAAAACTTTTTTTCAAAAATTTCCCCGAGGAAGAATCCCCGGACCCCAAAAATTACGAATATTCTACCTCACTTAAAAGAGTCCATTGTATCTCTCTTTTGATACCCCAACTCCAATAAAGGTCAGTCAAAACCATTAACAACAAAAATAAAATTAAAACACACACGAGAAACAGCAGGGGGGGGGGATCAACAAGAAAAAGACTCATAACACACAAAAATGTGTGTTTTTGGTCAATGTGCGAAATGGGCCCTCCCCGAAAATTTTTTCTGGATACGGCCTTCAGATGCACATTACATGCATTATCTGTAAGCGGTCAAAATCTAAACGAGCCTAGTACTTTCATATTCTTAGTAAATCAAAGAAACACACATATATATCTTCAAACTGTAAACTCCGAGGAAAATCTGAGCCCTTAAACTTTCGCATATGGGCGCCCATGTCCCGTAACACTTTTTTTTTCTCTGCCAGGGGCTAAATGGGGAGGAAAAAGAAGCCCCTGAGTCAAAGCATGCTCAGGAGGGGAAAAAAATTGGCCGAAAGTTGCGGACAACTTTTCTAAGTTGTTTTTATTAGTGCAGACAAAAACTGTCTGCAAGAGGGTTTCACTGGCGGCGACGATGTCGCCCTGTCGCGGTGTTTCTGCCACTGGGTCTGTAACAGTATATTTTTTTAATTGCAAAAAAGCTGTAGTTTGTGCTTTTTTTGCTGTGATATTTTCTACATAAAAATATGTAATATACATTTTAAACTTTTCAACTTTCTATATAGTATTATTACAGATGATGGAAAAGTATTGAGATCGAAGTAACAAAAGTTCAATATTTTTCTTGTCCTTCCGATATTAATTTCCAAACAATTAGCTACAAATGTAAAATACTAATGTGTCAATGCCCTGTAAATGTTTAATAAATCGGGTATTGGGGTTTAATAAGTTAAGATAATGAATGGGATCAGTGATTGAATGCATTGTTAGTAGATAAGGCGAATTTACATCAGAAAATGTTGCCTACAGACATTAAAATATTATTTCAACTAATAGTACTGTAGAAATTTTTTTTAAGGCAAATATAATGAAATAATTTATAAATTTCAGTAATTCGTGACATTAATTTCTGCAAATTTTTAAAGTGAAAATTCATGAATTTTCGTATTTTATTGCTTTTCAGGTCAAAAATCAACTTTTCAGGTCAATTTGAAAATAAAATCTTCATAACAATGGTTAAAATGAAAATTAATGATCATTTTTTACAGTGGTGTTGACTTAAATCAACTTGGACACAATTGGATCAAAATTTTCAAGGGAGCATGGTAAAATGGCAAGTGTGAAAGTTCTCTTACTCAGAACATAAGATATAAAAAGGGATGAAAATTGGAAAATACAATATTACTAATTTTACTAAGGGGTAGAATTACACAGTTAACAAAAGCGAGCAAATTTCTTAGAAGGAGTTAAAAACTGATTCAAAAATAAGTAAAAAAATCGGAGCCAACACCAAAAAGCATAAAATGCAAGCTAAATTCATACATTTTATGCCTAATCCATTATTGCTAGCAAATATGTAGAAGTTTAAAAAAAATGCATAACTTAAAATATAAAATACTTAAAAAGACAAAAAAAAAAATCTTTAAAATTATACAAAAGCAAGAGGTATTCTTGAAAAATCTTGATGGCGGGAAGATTGTCCTACAATCGAGGGGAGTTGGTAGGTCCTGTAATACAGTAAAACCATTTTGAGCAATCAGCTCTACTAAGCAGCCACACCTCTTAACGGCCAATTTTTCCTGGCACAGATTTTTTTGCCCCATAACTTTAGTGTTAAAATTTCCTCTAACAGTGGCCACCTTAATGGCTGCGGAGTGGGTTCATCAGTTCGATTTTTCAGAAAAATATGTTCGCTTCCTGTTTGTAATTTTCAGCCCTTTGGCGCAAGATTATAATAAGATCTCAGAATCTTAGAAGATCTCAGGACTTATTGGCTGTTAAGGAATTGCAATAACTTTGAAGAAAAACATTTCACTCGCGCTTATTCATTTGTTGATCACCGATCTGAATTGCAACAATGTCAAAGCATGTTTTAGTAAATTTGGAGCAGCTCAATGAAAGTTCTGTACCAATAGGAGAACAGTAAATTTGGGAGAAGTAGCACGGTATGATTCTGAATCAATCCAGTACAAAACAGTATTGGAGTGGTTGATAATTATAGCACCAACTGAGAGCAGGTGCAGTAAGGTAATTGTAACCTGCCAAAAATATCCAGTGGCAAATTTACACATCTGAGCGCCCATTGTAATGAATTTTAAAGGGCTCTTTAAAGATGATCAAAGCTAAAATATTTTTCATGTTCCACTTAAGATCCCCTTCGAGGCCCCTATGTAATGGGAGGCTCTCACAATTGTGACATGGTTAATCCGCCACTGAAAATATCCTTACTCAGCAAGTTCTGGGTAATGATTTGGCAAACTTGGATGTAACTGTTTGAATGTTTTCCAACGTAATGACAAACAGATTGGTTACAGATTTACAGTTTGAACTAAAATCGAACATGAAAATAATTGCTTCTGATAAGAGTAAAAACTAGAATCACAAATTGTACTTGCATCCTTTCCTTGCAAAATTTAATACATCATCAATAATAAAATACCACTTTCCTCTAAGAAAAGCATCAAGTAGAATACAAAATATGTGTTACACTTGCTTGTATTAGGTATTACAGGAATTATCTCACAATTGTACACTGCTCGACATTGAAAATGCAACACCAAGAAGGAGTGGTCAGAAATTCATGCAAATTTTACCGTAGACGCACGTCACTGAGTTATGCAAATGATATGAAATGCGCAGCTCTCCGACGCACGTGAAGTAAGATATAAGAGAATGAAGTTGAAAAGTGAGCTATGTTCATGTTGGTTTTTCTGCCAGACTAATTATCGGAGAAATTTGGTTTTTGTCTCGAAGGATACGTGTGATAGGAGGAAATGCCACGCCGTCCTCAACGAAGACACTTCCAGCATATAGACGACTTTACAAGGGGTATGGTGATCGGACTGAGAAGGGGAGGTTGGTCCATATGTCAAATTGCAGCTGATACCCACATGGATGCAAGCACTGTGCATCGGCTGTGTTGGAGATGGTTGGAAAGAGGAAATGAAGCCACATTGAGGGGTGCAGGTGCAGCCAGAGTGACGTCAGACCGCTTGGATCGACGGATTCGCCGACAAGCTGTGGCGGACCCGCAAGTCACTTGTACGTCGATTCTGCAGCACGTGCAAGGTACCCTGGATGTTCCTGTGTCGACCAGAACCATTTCCCGTCAACTGGTTGCACGTGGCCTGCAATCACGGCGCCCGCTAAGAAGACTGCCATTGACCTCACAGCACAGACTCAAACGTTTGGAATGGTGCCATACCAGAGCGACATGGATGGCAGAATGGCAAACCGTAGTGTTCTCAAATGAATCCCGCTTCTGTTTGTCCAGCGATAGTCATCGCATACGTGTGTGGCGTTGACGTGGAGAAAGATCGAATCCGGCAGTAACTGTGGAATGCCCCACAGCGCTGCAAAGTGGCATAATGGTTTGGGGCGCTATTGCATACAATTCCGTATCACCTCTAGTTCGTATTTGGAGCACTATGATGGCCCAACGATATGTAGATAATGTACTGCGACCGGTGGCAATCCCCTACCTTCAGGGTCTGCCAAATGCAATTTTTCAACAGGATAACGCCTGGCCTCACAGTGCTCGAATCAGCCAACATGCTCTATAAGGTGTACAGATGCTTTCCTGGCCATCATACTCTCCTGACTTGTCACCAATCGAACATGTGTTGGACGTGATTGGACGCCGTTTGCAGAACCTGCCACTGCCTCGTTCAGAGGACGAACTGTGGCAAATGGTTGAAAGGGAATGGAGTGCCATCCCTCAGGACACCATCCGCAGGCTTATTGACTCCATGCCTAGACGTGTTTCTTCGTGCATCGCTGTCCGCGGTGGTCCTACTTCTTACTGAGCCGACGCCGTCCTCGCTCTAAATTTTGCTTATTTATTTTGAAATAAATATCACTTATTGTTCCATGCTGTCTCTGTCTTCTTACCAAATTTCATCAATTTCTGACCCCTCCTTCTTGGTGTTGCATTTTCAATGTCGAGCAGTGTAATAAAAACCTTCTAAAGCAGTCAAAATTTCAAGGAACGAAAGGGAGGTTTTGCTGTAGCATCCTGTAACATCTGGATAGTAAAATTTCAATGTGGGCAAATTAGATCTTTTGATACAAGAAAAAAAAAAGCTTCTGTAAGATATATGATGAAATCATTCAGATTACTGCATACATCATGTAATAGTGCATAAAAATTTGGTTTACAAAATGAGGCTAAAAGTTGGGAGGCTAATTTATAAGTAGGACAAATTTTCCTAAATATTTTGCCGAGCAGCTCAAGAGAAAAAATAATAACTTGAAAACCTGGCTATTCCCCCTGTTTTGGCCAAACTTCTTTTGAAAAAACACAAAACGAATAAACTTAAGCATTTTGATATAATTTTAAGTTGCATTAATTAAATATTAATTAAAGTGAAAGACTGAGTACATGAAAATTCACGAACTTTCCATGTAGCATCAGGTAGAAACTAGCATTCATTTTTCAAATATAATGATTGCAATAAGGTTACAAGAAGTTAAATAGCAAAACTTTCTTGAAAATAATTCAGAATGCAAGCAACAATTGGCAAATATTTGTAATTGCCAAGACGACCTTGCACAAAAATTTGTGATAACAGTAATAAAATCCTTTCATTCATGAAAATTAATTTCCGATCGTAAAAAACATTAATTATATCAATTAAAGAAATCTTTGGACTTCAAATCTACTTATTGTTCAACAGAAATGAGTTCTGATTCAAGTGTTTTGTCTGCCAAAATTTCGTCAATTTGGATCCAAGATAAAAGAAAGGGCCACTACAACATCCGAGTTGGCACTGTGGCATTTTCCCTACATTTAGCTGAAAAATTATCCTTTAATAAAAAAAAATAATAATTAGCAGGGGGTTAAAATAACAAATTTTAAAAACTCCTTTTTGTTCTTCTGATGTCTTCACTAACGACAAAAAAAAAAAAAAAAAAATCTCTCTCCCCCCCCCCAAATTCCAGATTTTATGCAAAATTAACTGACATTTCATTAACTTTTCCAGGTTTCAGAGAATTTCCTAACGATTCCATATCATCCTGTTTTCCAGTCGAATGGCCAACCTGAACTTTTTTATAATATTTACTTATAACATTTCCAACAGATAGTTATTCATCTTTTCCAGCACTTGTTAAGTGCGAAAAACAATGAATAAAATTAAATAAACCGAATTTAGATATACACCCTTATCAAAACAAAACAATGTTGGTGGAGACTCAATTGGTTGATTCATCATTGGTCAATGACACCTATTTGAACCAGGTAAACAACTTAACTTAAAGAACAAAAATAAATGTTTCAACTATCACAGCTAAATCTACTAAAGCAACAGACAAAATTTAATACTATCTTTGAGAATTTGTTTTGCATGGGGATGCATTTGTGAATTAAACTAACATAATATTCATAATATTGTATCATGCTATTTATGTATATTTATACATATATAGTCTTAACGAGAAATATTACCTTATAGCCTCTGATTGGTTCTTCTTCTGTTGAAGGCAAAACACCTCTCCAAGAAACAGCTACACTGGTTGGATTAAGAGCATCAACACGGACATTTGTTGGTGGGCGTAATGGAGCTAGGAGAAAACATATTCTTATTTTTAATCACAGGCAACAGTTAACTATGGTGATGGGGAATTAATTATGAAAACATTTTTTCCAACAAACTATGTCACAATAATTAAAGCTGGGCACTTTTTATTTTTTTTTTCTTTCCTTTTTTTTTTTTTTTTTGAGTAAAATTCTGTAATTTTTCCCCAGGTTTTCTATGAATATTTGCATAGTATAAATAATTTCCTTGTATGAGCATTGCAGAAGATAATTTCTAAGCTTTAGCATTCAGAAAAAACACACAAAGGTAAAAAAACATAATTTCAGCTCAAAGCATTTTTCTTCATAATGAAAAATCAACGGAGAAGAAAACTAATAGCAAGGCGCAATTACTCTTGGTAAAATATGATGATAGGCTGGATATAAACATAAAAAAAAAATTTTCTTTTCCTTCTTCCTAAAGTGTTGAGACTGTTGGTAGTTCAGTTCAAAGCAAGTGTATCTCAATTAAAGGTTTCAAGATTCAGTGAGGGCGAGGGTTTTTTTAGGGGACATGATCCTAATGCCAGTCATTATGTAAAACCCTAAATAATGTGATCTATAACCTAACTCAATCTATTTATACTTCATGTTTGGACTTCAAATTTAAAAATTCTGGGGATTTGCTCCTAGGCTATCTCTGGTTTGTTCTTGACTTGTAATCAGGAATATATTTTTTCTTCATAATGAAAAATGAACGGAGAAGAAAATCAATAGCAAGGGACAATTACTTTCTGTCAAATACGATGATAGACTCGATATAAACATAAAAAACTATTTTTCTTTTCCTTTTTCCTAAGGTGCTGAGATGCCTCTAGGGTTAAGCTGTGGGAGTTGTGCCTCCAGTTCTCCACCCTTCTTGACCACCCTTGATCCACATTTATTGAAACATGCTTAATAGGGTGGATCCAAAAAACTTTTTTTTTTAGAATTTCAAATCGGCCCGGGGTAGAAAAGTTGTCCACTAGGACATAAAAATTAGCTGTGAAATTTGAAGTTGATCAGATAAAATCTCATGATCCGCAAGGAGGTAAAAGTTCAAAAATTGAGCCCAAAAATGCATTTCTTCATCTTTACAAAAGCATTAGTTTTTAATTGTTTTTCAAATCGCTAGACGGACAAAAAGTTACCCAATGGGATGAAATACTATGATGTAAAATTACATCACAGTCCGATAAAATCTTCATGCTTCACATAGTGGTTGAAATTTGCATATTTAACCCCAAAATAGCACTTTTTCATCAATGAATGAAAAAATTCTTTTGAAACGACCATGGGTAGAAAAGTTGTTCCTTGCGGTCAAAACCCTTTATACAAAAAAAGAGACCCGTTATTTAAAGGATGTAGAAATCCCCCCCCCCCCCCCCCCGCCGAGCCACTTTCTCCCAGTCCTCAGCAACTTCGAAAATTAATGTTTTTACGTATAACTGAGTGATTTGTTTGCATTCCGGAACATGTAGCTAGTTTGTATTTTGATAGGCGATAACATGCTACTTGAGTTCAAATATAATAAAGAAAAAAAGTTTTATCTATGAACAGTTTTACAAGAATATCATGATCTAGTGCAGGAGCCTCACTCAAAATTAATGTGGCAAGTTACCGTTCAATCTAGCGAAGCCAACGGTATTTTATCCAAAATACTAGATATTCAAAGATGGAGACATTTCTCGCGCTATTTTAATTGTTGTCTGCCATGATCGAACAAATGTGAGCTCTGGATTTAAACGCGGAGAGATTCAATTATTAGAAGCATCTTTAAATTGTTCACAAAGTCTGTGGAGAAGAATAACGACATTTCTTCATTTCAGCCAAGATTGTTATGAAAAAATATGAACCCGTCATACTTCTAATTTCGAAATCACAGTTCTCTGTTCAGTGTTCCCCGAGAATTTCTGTTCAGATGGAAAACTTTCTTTTTTTCAGATTTTTTATTTTTAAAAAATGGGTGATTTAGTAATAAAATATTCTTCATTGAAATAAATCAAAAAATGTACTTATTTGTGTACTTGTGTTAATGTAAAATCTAAATTTAACAAGCATAACGTTAATGGGTATTGTACTCCAGACAGTAACCTGTCTTACAGAACTATTTTTGCGAACATTTACTAAACAAGCAAAAAAAAAATCAGAGCTGAAATGCTATAATATATTTTATTTGCAATTTTTTGTGTTTTAGTTTAGAGAATCTATTTATCGGTAAGTTTTCTGCCCTTGATCAATTTAACGCCCTGCGGCGTATGAAGATTTAACCTGACTCCAATATTATTTTGCATGCTTTAATTTTCTTAATCCATGAATAATATCTCAAATGTTCTTTAGACCTTCCGAGAAACCAGTCTTTGTTTTTATGTCAAACCACATGGAAGTGTATACTTTAAGTATAAAGGTTGTGAATGTCGCTAATTTTTCAGACAGATAGATCTGTTCCAGCGTAACACCTTTCAGGAATGCACAATTGGCTCTAATTTTAATGTTACAGGGTGCTAATTTTAAAGGCCTAATTTTAATGTCACAGCTTAATGTTGTGTTCCATGTTGCTTTATATTTATTCCATTACAGCCTACAACAGTAGAACTATCATAAGAAATGTCTCGATCTTTGAAAATGCTTGTATTTTGGATAAAATAGAGTATAGAGTTGGCTTCGTCATATTGAATGGTAACTTCTCAAATTTATTTTGAGTGAGGCTTCTGCACTAGATCATAATATTCTTCTAAAACTGTTCATTGATGAAACTTTTTTATCTTTTTCTTTATTTGAACTCATGTAGAATCTTATCGCCTATCGAAATACAAACTAGCTAGACGTTCCAGAATCCAAAAAAATCACTCAGTTACATGTAAAAACATTAATTTTCGAAGTCGCCGAGGACTAGGGGAAGGTGGCCCGGGGGTTGGGGGGGGGGATGTGTGGTCCCCCGTTTCTACATCCTTTAAATCTCTAGTTTGTTTAATCTCTAGTTTTGTATAAGGGGTTTTGACTGCAAGGGACAACTTTTCTACCAGTGGTTCTTTCAAAAGAATTTTTTCATTCATGATGAAAAAGTGCTATTTTGAAGTTAAATATGAAAATTTCGACCACTATGTGAAGCATGAAGATTTTATCGGACTGTGATGTAATTTTACATCATAGTATTTCATCCCATTGGGTATTTTTTGGCCCCCTTACGATTTGAAAAACTATTAAAAAATAATGTTTTCGTAAAGATGAAAAAATGCATTTTTGGGCTCAATTTTTGAACTTTGACCTCCTTGCGGAGCATGAAGATTTTATCTGATCAAAAGTTTTTCAATCCACTCTAATGCATATTATTAGTTCCCACGCAGAATCTAGAAACAATTTATTTAAAAAAATATGCTAAATCATTTTAAAATGAAATTCTTTTATCGCAAAAATTTTTGCATAAAAATAAAATATTTACGTTTCACAAAGCACAAACGTTCTTCAGTCTGTAGTGCGTTTATTGCACCAGATGAGATAAAATACATGATTTTCAGTAGATAAAGCAAGATTACAGAAGGTCTTTGGAGCAAATTTGCCACAGACTCACTTAATCACTGATTTATGCTCTTGTACTAAATAATACTGCCTCCCATCTTTTAGAATTCACTTGAGAGGATTCCTAGATTTTATCTACTATATTGATATCTGAGCTGAGTACCAGCCTAATGATCACACCAATATTCTAAGGCAAAAGCTAAGGCAAAAGTTTCTTTTTTTTTCAGTAAATACTTTCACAACATTTTATGTACAAAATGCGTCCAAAATTCAAATAACAAACTAGTACAACTTACCAGCTTTGAATGTACGGGCAAGGAATGGTTCACTCTCGACACCACTGCCTGCATCATTGTATGCCATGACTGCACACCAATATTCAGTGTCAGGCTGCAAACCTACGATCAATCCCCAATTGTCCAGTCCTCTTTTTAACAAAATAAGAGAATCATCTTCAGGGTTTTTGCCATTTTGCCAATACTTGATCTGTTACAAAGAATGAAAAATTTCTTTGTAATGAAACCCAAACTAGAAATTTAATTTTCTAGAAATGAGAACTAAAAAATACATTTAAATAATAAAAAAAAACTATGTTTAAATTTCTGATACTTCGACCTATTTCTTCAGACAAATAACAAATAAAAGTATAATGTGTAAACATGAAAGGAAAAAAAGATGTTTACCAATTAATAGTTTCCCTATTTTATTTTTTGAAATCTCACCTGGTAAGTACAGTACTCAAATTAGCTAGGTGTACTATTCTTTAGCTTTGATAAAATGAGTAAACATATGCACTGTACTGCAGAAACAGAAGTGAAAAGTGATATACAGGCTTAAAAAAAACACTTCTACTGTTTTCAAATTAAACAACAAATATATTTCATAATTTTTACCTTTTTATTTTTCATTAATTTTAAACTAATATTTTAATACATAGATACTCATGTTTTAAATTTATAAAAGCCGATTATTCATTAATCTACAGAAGTGACGTATTAGACAGTCTGGGCACATTTAATGTGATACTTCGAAACAACTGAATAACAGCAGTAGCTGCAGCATCCCAGTGTATGCACAGTATTTACTTACTCTATATCCAATTAGCTTTCCACGAATTTTTTCTCGATTTAAGTCCAAAGGTGCCCAAGTGACATTAAGTGCTGTTGAGTTATAAGCAACAGCATATACTTGAGAAGGCTGAACTTGAGGCACTAAAATATGTGAAAGGACAAAATAAGTTTGAAGAAAATAAATTAGATTCAATTAAAGAAAAGAAAAGGTATACAAAAGTCTTGTAGAATGAACTGTATATAGGAAATTAAATGAATATATCAAATTTTAAAACATTTTATAATATAAGTAATGGCCAACAATATGATGAGAGGTTTCTACAAAGTAGGATGTTGTGTGTAACTTTAGCTTGAGATCTATACAGAAGTTAATACAGAAAGGTGCATCTTCCAAAACACTGATTAGAAATGAACTTTTTTCTCAATTCCCCTCATAAGCTTTTTAAAAAGTAATTTACCATCCCAGATCTGGGAATCGTTTTTATAATTTGAAGCAAAAGTGGAGGGCATTGGAAGCTTTTGATCATACTTGGATATATAATATACTTCAACTTTTATGTTTCATAAAGCTTTATGTCATTTTAGAAAAGTTCATTTGTGTTTTGCTCCAAATTGTTCAATAAATCAAATATTAAAATAAATCAATTATGATTTTTAGTACAATAAAATATTAAAATGAAAAAATCTATCACTTCTTCCAACTGAAATGTGCTTATTTAAGAAGTAAACTCTTATAACTTTATACTAAAACATATGCAGAACAACATATTTTCCTTTTAGAAATTTATAAGATTTTGGCACTTGGTGTTGACTTGATTGTATTGATTTAATTGTGTCAAAACTAAGAGATTCAACTGCATTTTACTTTTAGCAGTAAAATCGTTTTTTTTCAGTACTCAAGCAGAAACCGGGGGAGGCGGATTTTTCAAAATTTCAGCTCTAAAATTCAAATTATAGACGATCTTTCGTGATAGATAAATGAGGCATCATCATCTTTGCTGATGTAGGGGAAAGGGTACATGTACTCTTTCTAAGCAATTTTTGAAAATTATTCCAAAATCGGAATTTTAGAAGACATCCAATATTATTAGAAAAGAGGGGTTCAGGAGTTTCCAAGGGGGAGGCAAAATTGCAAACATAATCAAAGTTGCATTTGTTTTGATTTGTGAATAATTTCAAGAACTATTTAGAAAATCCAAGGAGTTCCAAGTACTTTGTAAAGGACTTTTTTTTCCCAATTAGTTTCCCAGGATTCCAGGAGTCTGTATGTACCCTGGAAAACTTAATGGAAAAACGCAATCTTGTGCATATAAAGAAGTTATGTTAAAATTATGGATTAATAAAGAAGTTAGTCCAGGTACACTAGGGTGGTTCACAAACCTATGCTAAAAGTTTTTAATCAAAGCCAAAATATTTAAACTTCTTGCTATGCAATTCAACTTTCTATGTATATTATACATAGATTTTTTTTTTTTTTTGAGAGAGAGAGAGAGAGACTTTTAGTATTGAATATTTTATTGTCTCAGCAAGGATAAGTACTCAATTTGCTTCAACAGCAGGTACAAGAAACTGCTTATTGTCCTTATTATTGAAAGAAATTCTGTTAAATTCTTGAATTATTTGAACATTTTTCTCAGCAACTTTATTCACCATTATTTATTTATTTTAATTTTTTTTTTACTTCTGTGATTGATATTATATTTGCATTTGTTGGGGCGTAGGATGAAGAATGTTAGAAAATAATCCCTAATATTCATGTTTGAAAAAAATCCAATTGTTCTGTACTACACTTGTTATAGTTCACATCTTGATTCTTGTAATAACTTGCTTTTCTTTCAACTAGAATTTGATGCGAAAAACTAAATCAAACTAATTAATTCACCAGAAAGGTGTCACAAGTACTTTAACAAAACTTTCCTAGTTGTTATTTCAATTTCCAGGTCGTTCATATCTTATAAGGTTTTTTCCAAGTTCAGATATTCCCAGAAGTTTTAATAGCAAATGGAGCATCTATTAACGTTCAATCTATTTGTTTTACTGTACAAAAAGGCACTGAAATTGTAAAAAGTGTTGTACCTAGGTTTTTTCGCTCATGATTAAAAGAAAAATCTCTTTCTTACATAGGAACACAAATATTTTGAGGCATATAAGAGACTGGATTTTCTCAGAAGGCTCCCTAATTGACTAATAATACCTCAATTATCTCTTTATAATCAGCAAGAGTGATCATAGATTTATCTATAGATTTATAAAAATCTTACAGTTGAAGTTTCAAACTTGCTAAAGTATTTTTTAAGTTCTATGTGCAACACTTTTTTTTTTTCTTTTTTTGTTTAATTCTTTGCCAAACATTTTTTTACTTTAAAGTTATTAAAAAGAATAGAAACTTGTGGGGAATATGATGACCAAAGTAAGCATGAAGTAAATATTTTTGCCTAAATTTCAGATTAGTTCTATGCCAAACTAGCTACAATAGTTTATTTTTTGTAATTAGTTTTTATAATTTAATTCATTCTTCTTGTGATACTCTTAGCACTATTAGTTTAAAACTTTAAATCTTGAAAAAAATTTCTCTGCATCCCACTTTTTAAAAAACATAAAAAACATTTTGCACAGCTCTTTCACAACTCTATTTTAGCAAGTGTAAGTTTTGAAAATCATAGCACAACATGTAGACAAGTAGTACTGCAATCTACACTGTATGCTGTGATCTACTAAATAATCGATTGTATCAAAGGTGTTGCTATATAGATTCAAACGATTAAGAAAGTTTCCCTTTGTTTGAAATAATATTTATGCGTTGGAAAATGAGAATAATTGAAAAAAAAATCTCTTCCAAGAAAATGGTCTCTTTAGTCTGAAAAACTCAAAAATTGTGAAAATTACGAAAAAGCGTAAAAATGAAGGGTGTTTGAGCACCATCTTCCATTAAGAGTAGGGAGCTGAAATTTTAGGAGGGTGATCTTATACATAAATGCAAAAAAAAAAGTAGGGTGCTCCTTGGTCCATAGCAAAAAAAAAAAAAATTTAACCACCCTAAGGACACTATACATGTGCAAACAGTAAAATTTACTTTGAATGCGTAAAAAATTGAATTTTTTTTTTTATCAAGGTTTAGTTCTTCTAACGGTGAAACACTTTCTAGACACTAAGTATCTTTATATATATTAATAAAGATGAAGGATTGAAAAATAAAATTTTTCTAGGTGACACTATTAAAGGGGATGAAGAAGGCTTTGATGATAAATCAGTTGTTCAATGTAGCATTCAGTCACTTAACAAAAAAAAGGTAAAACTTATTTCAAACTCTTATTATAATTACCTGGATGCAGTATTTACATTAAAGGAAAAAAAGAGTAACATGTTTAAATATAGCAAAATTTATTTTAAAAACACACTTACTATTTTCTGCTGAATAAACCAGCACTTCTTCACTATAAGGTCCAGGACCAACGTTGTTAATAGCTTGTACTTTTACCAAGTATGGTTTGTAGTAATTTTCATCTCCTACATTTATGACATGCAAGCCAATGTTATGCCTCTTTTTTAAAGAAATTTCTTGAAACTTCGCTTCTGAATTTGCTGGTTTGAAGGAAACATTATAATAAATTTCTGGAGCATTCCATTCTTGAGGTGGCAAGGGCTATGTAAGATAATACAGCTCTTTAAAAAAAAATCTTTCAGACAATAATAATTATCAATTTTTAAAAAATGTATACTTATAAACATAATTTGACAATACAGATATGATGTAACATTGAGTTTTACATTAAGCGTATGTTAACATTAATTGCCCCTGTATTTAAAAAGTTTTCACGAACAATAAAACAACTTACATCCCAAGTAACTGTCAAGCTTCCAGTTTTGCCACCGCCTCCATTAACGTTTTTGGGAGCAATATGAGGCACATCTCGATCAGTATTATAAAAAGGACTAGGATCACTTGGTTCACCAACTCCCAATGCATTCACAGCTGAAACTCTGAATGAGTAAATACTCCATGGCGATAGAACATTGAAAAGCTCTATTTCTTTACGACCAGTATCCTCTCGATTTCTCCACTTTTCAACATCTAAAAAATGTAAGTATATACATGTATATGCACACACATTCATACATAAAACCCCATCAATACACAGATAGATGGATTTTAAAATACTAAGCTGCACACAATTGATGTCACGCTTTGAGGGGGAGAGGGTTGCAAAATTGTGGAAGTTTGCGACAAGAGGGAGAAATGGGGCTAACAAGAAATGACTTCACCCATTTTTTATAAGAAAGTGTTCATAAACACTCTGCATGATATGTAACAAAAGTGGGAGGGGGTAAACTGAAGTGCAACGCTTTGTCAGTGTGAGAGCTCATTTTCTAAATCAAAATTAAAGAGTTTCTAACCCATTAACGCCAAGGTTAGTTTAAAATGAAAATTAAAAGAAAAATCTTTTTGAATTTCATTTTATACTTCATAAATGAATCGGTGAGTGCAAAAACAATGTCGGTCAAGAACTTCAAATTTTTCAGGAGGGAGAAAAAACGTCTTAATTCTAGCAATGTTTCTACGATAAACATTCAAATAACAGGCCCCGTATCTTTCAAATTAGTAACCTGACTGACGTGATTTTTGGTATAAACATGCATCTTGCCTACTACAGCTTGTTCCCATAAAAACGAATTTTCGAATTTTTGTGACTGATGTTGTTTTTGCTCTCGCCAATTCAAATAGAGCAAAGATAAAGTTCTATTCACTTACAGTATGTTTTAGTTGAAATAATAGATGATCTATAAATTGATAACTGGGTGTTTCTGGTAGTAGAAAAAGTAGGTAACTTTCCTCTAATCTTATCTTTGAAGGTACCAATGTTGTAAATTAAGGATAAAGTTTTTGTAAAATTAAACCCAGCTAAAGAAAAGTATAATACAGTGAAACCTCGCTTAACGGACACCCCTCATTACAGACAGTTTATTTTTTTCCTGTCCTTTTTCTACGGTTAAACCATTAAGAATCCCCTCAATAAAGCGGACACTCACTTAACCGGGCACGGACACAGCTTATCTTGCAAAAAGGCTCTTTCTTTACTCATTAAAACGGACACTGATGGACAAGTTCGGAGAAATCTGTCTAATTTCTTGTTGGGAGGAAAAAAAGATAAGAGATCCATTGAAAATACTTGCTTCAGTTCACTTCCAACACAGAGATTGTTAAACACAAAGGGAGACAACCACAAAGGGGAATTATTAACACCTTCCTTCCACAACAAACCACAAAAATATACTACCATTTTAGAACTTGACAGGAAAAAGTTTGCTGAGGTGGAAAGCGAATGTTGGTTTAGCGTAGGGAATACAATTTAAGCTTTTGGGGATAGCTCAGATTCTAAGAAATACAGTTGTTGGTCATGGAGTGTGACTCCGCTCGGTAAACTGGTTAAATGTTTCGATCTTCTCCCTAGAGTAATCAAACTGTCCGCCATGTCAGGACTATAGATCATAGGGTCTTGCCTCCATGTGCTCTTCAGTGTTTACGATAGATGTCGAGAACATGATTTTGCTTAAGTCTTATTAAAACCTCTACTGCTAGAATGCGGCCTCTGCTGCACTTGATCAGTTCCCGATGAAAGGGGCCAATTGTTGAAAAGTGATGCGCACTTAATTCTAGCAATAGAGTTTCTTTTGAAGTGAAAAAAAATGCAATAGCATAAGCGTGTGAATGGAAAGAATTAGGGATTATTGCCAGGGAGAAGTGAAGCTCCTTGAAATGATTTAGTTTCATTTCTAGAGTTTTGGAAGTGGTACCTTGTTTGACCCTGTTGCACATGTGTCCTCTATTCGCGTCCACGTAGAAAAACTGTCTCGTAAAGCTTTGTTTTTGAAAGAGAAAATAGAAAATGAGGAAGAACCCATTAATGAATTAACAAAATTAATACGCCTCAGTAGTGAAATTGCTTTTAATGAACTAAAGCTTATTCCATTTCATTATTTTTCTGATACAAAGATATAGCTCTTGATCAGGGAATAAGTTTTCTTTTAATATGTATAGTTAATTGCTCTGTAATAGTTAAACTATGTAGAAACAAATTTTGTATTCACTTTTCTTGTCCCTCCCTTAAGAGGACACCCCTTTAAACTGGACAATATTTAGGCCCTCTTAGGTGTCCGTATTGGAGAGGTTTTACTGTATACTTTAAAAAGAAAATTCCGTTGCACTGCAAATTGAAAACTGCTCTATGAATCTGCAACATGATAAACTTTAGACGTTACCACCTGGACTGACCGGGGAAAGAATGGTTCAAAAATTTTTAGGAGTGTAGCCACATGTGTAAAGAAACCAGTCAATAAGAACAAAAAATGATAAAAAGATATTGTTTTCAGTGAGGGGCCTGAAAAGAGGTGATTTATAAATAGATCACTGGGCGGTAAGGGTTTAAGGACTTTTTAAGGAGTCTAGACTTTTAACTCCATAGTTGAAATAATAACGTTAATAATGAAAACTTAATGCTCTAAAAATATACAGAACAATGAATTAATAAATTTAAAGAAAGAAAAAAAATGTAAACACATATTAGGAAAAAAAATAATAAAAGTAGCACTTTTTTTTTTCAAAGGCAAGGGCAAATGCAAAGGAATGATTTACTTCACATAAAACAAAAACTTAAAGCTTGAACGAGGTCTTTAGTATAAAATTACTGCACACTAGTTCATACTAGTTACATAAAAACTTGATTATAACCACACAACTGCTATAGCTGTACAACATTTTAACAGGTAGGGTTGAATTTGCAAAAATCGATTGATTTGTCTGCATTTTGATAGTCGGTTGTTTATAATTTTTGGATTTTTTCATCCTTTCACGTCAGTCCATCGAAAGCCCTATATGTAACTTCACTGTATTAGAACTGAAAAACTTTACTGTATTAGAATTAAATTAGGACTATTTTATTCACAGACATTGAATTTAATATGATAATTAAAAATTATTATGCTTCTTAAGAGAATTACTACCAGAAAAAGTCATGAGCATTTCATAGCTAACTATTGAGACTTACGTCATTGAAATACACCATTACGAGGTGTGTTCAAAAAATAACGGGAATTCGTAAATTGCGCGGGTTTAGAGAGTCTAATTGACAATTTTTTTTTTTGTGTTATGTTGGTAGACACACCCTTGAAGTAAAACATAAAATCGCCTACTGTTTTAATTGTTACTTTTTTGTTAGCAACAGGTAAGGTTAAAGATGTTTTATTAGTTCAGCAATTTTTGTTGGATGAAAAAAATGGAACAAAGAATTTGTGCAAAATTTTGTGTACAAAATGGTATTAAGTGTAACAAAGTTTGTAAAATGTTGATAAAGGCCTATGGGGACTCTGCTATGAGTAAAACAAGAGTTTATGAGTGGTATAAGTGTTTCCAAGATGGCCGTGAAGAGGTTGAAGATGACGAACGCACCGGATGCTCGTACACATCAACAACCGATGAAATTGTGGAAAAAGTTAACGAAATGATTATGAACAATTGCCAAATAACAATCAGAGGACTCGCTGATGATGTTGAAATATCTATTGGTTCATGCCATCAAATTTTTACAAAGTTTTTGGGCATAAAACGAGTAGCAGCAAAATTTGTTCGAAAATTGCTGACTTTTGAACAAAAACAGCGGCGAATGGAAGTTTCTCAAGATTTACTGAATGAAGTCAACAACGACGCAGAATTACTGAAAAGTATTATAACAGATGACGAAACATGGGTATACGGGTATGATGTCGAAACTAAGGTCCAATCATCCCAATGGAAGCACAATGGCTCAAAAAGACTGAAAAAGGCTCGGCAAGTGCGGTCAAGTGTAAAGGTTCTACTTACTGTGATTTTTGATTTTAATGGCATAGTGCATCATGAATTCTCGCCACAAGGCCAAGCGGTTAATAAGGAGTAGGGGAAAGTGGTAATGAATGGGCCATGGTGATGAATGGGCCACTAACAAAATATGAAAAAGTATTTGCATGAATTTATTTTTTTTTTTGATGCCACCAATAGATGTAGCTATTTGTTCTACTAAACTCATCCAATTTTCATTCGTTTGCTCTGAGCCATTTTCAAACTAGAGTGGCATGGTCAAGAATCTGACTGAAAAGTAATTTTTTCCCTTTTTAGTAAAACATTTCCTAGCTAAAATGTACCAAGTATTTCACTGCATAGATATATATAAGCTAGTCTTTCCATATCTATAAACTAATCTTAAGATGTATTTTGATGTTATCTAAATTCTATATACTCAAAAAACCTAAATGTATTCAAAAAGTATAGGTGGGGCTGAATGGGCCACTATGTCATGGTAATGAATGGGCCACCTAAGTATTGTTTTTCTTCCTTTTCTTTGGATTTTCGCATTAATAGGAAACACAACTGACTGTCATAGATAAAGATTACTGTCGTCAAAATAGGTTTGTAGTAACTTCTAAATATAATTTGCAGATTGATATTATATTCCTATAGTACAATAGACCTCTGGTCGCAGTGCGTAGCTTGAAAAAGCCACCCTCTCTCCTTCATATTATATTCCTCACAGTACAATTTCATTTTCTTTTTTGGTAACTTTAGTTAGATATTTCTTATTCCCGGTGTCTAGAAAATTAAAAAAAAAATTAATTTTGACAAGTTTGAAAATGAAGATGAAGTTTTTGAAAGTGATTTTTAATATCATTTTTGAAATATATAAATTTTGTTAAATCATAGTGTGTATTATTTGTTATTTTTTTTATATATATTTGATGTTATTTCTTTCTTACAATCTCATTATTTAGTCATTTTTCTGCTACAATTGGTATGCATCAGTTTTATTTTAATTGCATCAGTTTAGACGTTTATATAATTTTAAATCAGTATGGTTTTGTATCGTAATGTCAAGTGCCACATTTATTTTGTCATATTCAGCAAATAAAAGATTAAATCCACATGTTTTCATTGAATTCATTTAGTGGCCCATTCATTACCTTCAATGGCCCATTCAACCCCATAGGTGGGGTTGAATGGGCCAAATTTCAAAATTTTTATTTTCTATTATAATTCATTATAGACAGGTGCTAATCCAACTTTTATGACTTTTTTAGATAGCCAGATAAGTAAAGTAACTAAAACACCAATTTAGAGTTAAAACAAAGTATTAGAAAAAATTACAAAAATTCAAAACCAAAAAGTCGCCCATTCATTACCACTCTCCCCTACTACCTACAAGTTCAACGCCGTTTGCGTGAAGCAATCTGTAAGAAACGCCCCGATTTGTGGAAGGACAATTCGTAGCTTTTGCATCACGATAACGCACCAGCGCACACTTCAATGCTTATTCGTGAATTTTTAGCCAAAAACAATACTGTAATGATGCCTCAGCTTCCATATTCGCCAGACCTGATTTTTTTATTGTTCCCGAAAATAAAAAGAACCTTAAAGGGCAGTCGATTTACAAGCATAGATGACATTAAGAATGCATCGCTGAAAGAGCTAAAGGCTATCCCTAAGGTTGAGTTTAATAACTGTTTCGAAGATTGGAAGTGCTGGCACAAGTGCATAATTTTCAGTGGGGACTACTTTGAAGGTGACAACATTAATGTAGAATTAATTAAAAAATTAATTAATAATTAAATAATGTGTAAATTAATATTTTTTTCAAAAAATTAAAATTTCCGTTATTTTTTGAACACACCTCGTATATGTTAGAATTCAATCATGTATTTTTTCAAAAACAGGAAAGTTGGAAAAAAATAGGCCAACGCCATAAGATTCAAAGCCCAAGATATATATAACAACCCTTTATTAATTTTTTTCTGGGACAACAAGTCTGCCTTTTCAACGCTAGTTTTTGAATGCATCGAAACAAAAACAAAATAATGATCTTTTCTTTTTTCTTTTATTCACAATAAATGAAAAGTTATACCATTTTTAATGAGCACTAGTGAGTTTACTTTTTAACTAAACATTTTAAATAACTTAAGATAGCAGTTCATCCCTCTAGGATCGGTGTTGATTCGTGCAAGGAACACAAGGTTTTTAGATTGGTTTTACATTGTAATAATAACCTTAGAAGAACTGGTGAACTAAGAACTTTACTCATGCATTTTTAATCATAAAATGCATCTGCAAGAGCTGATTTTTTTTCTTTTGAATAATTAATTATGGAGGAGAAAAATAACATTACGCAACCAATGCAGAAATATAAGATAGGAAAAAAATCTTACTTGATTTCAACACAACCCAAGTACTGTTATGGTTGGTTTTGCCCTCAATAATGTATGCTTTGATTGGATCACCATTAGCAGAACCGTCACTAAAATGAATTTTTCCTGATGTTGCAGTTAATTCTTCAGCTAGCACAGCTCCTGGAGCACCAGGAGGTCCTAAAAAATAGCAAAAATTTGCTTTTATTCATTCATGTAAACATTACTTCATAAGCCCATTCTTAAATTTGTTTAAAATAATAAAATAAAATACAGCAACAAAACTCATTTAATCCTTCATAACTTTTTGAGCCTTACTAAGATATAACAATAGTAATAACCTTTTCAAAAGTGAAAGCAGAAATGTTGAGTTATTTTTAACAAACACAGATGTTTACTACGTATTTCTTCAATCTCAGACAATTGAACAAGTTGTATGATTGTAAGTGAGTTTAGCCTTGTAATTAATTTATTTTATTGTTTTACATTACGCTTTTTATTTATCACTTACGAACAAGTGAAGGCATCTATCATTGTTACGATAAGGGGATAGAATTATTTTTATTACTTTCATGAATTTTAAATTAAAATTTTCAATTTTTTTGAGTGGAAATGAACCTTTCAGGAAAAAACAGGGGTTTTTTTTTCATTTTTTCCCAATAACTCCCATGTGTAATTGGCGTGAGTGAGTCATCCTCCCTCATAGCAAACTGAAATATGTACAGTATTTATATTTATTTTACATTGATTATGTTACATTTCATCACAGTGATTGGCTTTGTATGTATTTGCTTTTCATTTATCTTTATCTTCTTAGATAAAACAATTTTTCCAAAACAATATTGTAGAGAGTCAAAGCATAATTTTCCAAGTAGTGTTTCTAGGTTAGTTTTCATTACCTTTTTAATGTTTATACATAACTTAAATGAAAATTTTTACCTTTAATGCATACTGCAATAGCATTTTTTACAAAAAGTATTAGTGCTAAGAGTCTAAGAAGAGGGGTTCCACTTACTCCATAAATTTTCCTACTAGGGGTAAGCAAGTCCCCTCATAATTATAAAATTTTTTTAAATTAAAAAGCAATTTTGATGAAGAAATTTCCATGGATAAAATATAAAATAATTACGAAGATCAAGAGAGAATTTATAATTCAGTTACGAAAACTGCAAAAGCTGGTGAGTATGTATATAAGTGAAAGTAGTATCAAAGGAAACTATGAAGTATTATGTAAACAAAATACAAGAAAATTATGAAGACTTAGAAAGGGTTCATAGCTCAGTTACAAAAACTACAGAAGTTGGTAACTATGCATTAGTGAAACTTGTACCAAAGAATACCATAAAGTATTATATAGCTGTAATTTTGGAAGTAATGATGCAAACGAAAAAAAAAAAAAACTGCTCAATGTGTAAGAAAGAATAGAGATAGGAACACTTTTCATTGGCCCGATGCAGATGATGTTGAAATTATTACAGAGGATGAAGTAATAATGATTCTCCCTCCGACAACATTAAATAGATCTACCATATAGTGTTTCCAATGTCTTTCCTAACGTATAATATTTACGAACTTAACAAAATTGATCTCAATCAACTGTATTATGCTTATTCACCACTGCGTTGTGTGTAAAAGTAAAAGATTTGCCTATAGACATTCAATAACTTTCACACATGTAATTGTTTTGTTTATTATTTTACTATTTTTCATGCACTTTACAAACACATGCACAAAATGCATTTAAAAAATATTCCATACTAAAAACTTACATACATTTCAAGTCAGACATATTTACCTCAATTTTAGGTATCCTAGCTTCAAATTTAAATAAAAGGTAGGCTGCTTACTTACCTCTACTTATGTGGTAAGTAGGACACACATTTGATTTTTAAAAAGTGTTAAGAATATTGAAGTATTGTTAAAGAAAATAATAAACAGTTAAAATAAGTCATTCATTAAGTTAATATGTCTTTGTTTTGAAACGTTTCATACAGCTTCAAAAACAATCTGCTCTAACAAATAGCAACTAATCCTGCATAAGATATAACAGACACTCGATGTATGAAAACCAGATAGTTGTTAACCCTTTGATGGTTATGAACGAGTTCAGCTTGTAATCGAATCGTGCTTCATAATGCCCGCAAACGAATTCCGCTCGGGAGCAAGATTTTGACCGAAATGGTTAGTAACGAGCACTACTCGCGTAGTGAAATTTTTCCCCAATGTGCGCTGATGAGCTGACTTCGTTCACCATTATTATTCTGTACTTATTTACTGTACTATAAATACTTTAAGAAATTTTTTAAACGCGCGAGGCGAGCTATCTACGGCATTGCCAGAGAAAGGTGATATTTTCGGAAGAATGGCGGGGGAAAACAGCTGCCACTTTCG
The DNA here is from genome assembly GCA_038373865.1 of Uloborus plumipes. Lineage (NCBI taxonomy): Eukaryota > Metazoa > Arthropoda > Arachnida > Araneae > Uloboridae > Uloborus > Uloborus plumipes. The sequence continues at coordinate 138,952 of JAXGGA010000220.1, forward strand.
ACTACTGTTTACTCCTAATGCTGCGCAAATTAAGTAAACGGAAACTGCTCATTTCCATAACCGTCAAAGGGTTAATGAGCATTAATTCTAGCTGACTCATGCAAAGCATTCCTGCTTAAATTTGCAGCGCTGCTGTCAATGCAAAACTGACATTTTCCAAGTAGAAAATTACCTGATTTGATTACTTACATAGTATCATAGAGATAATAACTTAAAAATGCATGAGCTTTAATAGTTTCATACGAAATATCAAGAAGTTATCTGGATTCTTTAAAGAGGTATTACACATTTTATTTTCATTACTCAACTGGGAAATAACAAAAACCCAATGCTAAATGTTTTGAAAGATTAGAACTTAATTTTTTTCTCACAACAACTGAAGACCAGAGTTGCTGACATTTCTTTTGAAATTCACTAAGAAGTCAATGTCACATACATCCTCTCCCACCATAAATTCTGGCAACATTGGGTATAATAACAGCTTGAGGACATAGTGATGAAACAAAAATTGAAGGAAATAATTTAGGGTATCCTGACAGCTAATCAAGAGATAAAAGCATAAAACTTATTTATTTATGTTTTTAGTAAATGCCCACTAAAGAGAAAATTTGCAAAATTTGTTTGTATTGAACATGTTATAAATGAAATTCTATCTAAAAACATTTTTCCAATTATTTTATTCGAGAAGTCAATTTTTAAAGAATACCTTTGATAATCAACCCTGCCCTCAATTTTTCGCGCTTGGTATGTTTTTTGACATTAGCACGACTGGGGGTCAAAGTACTTTCATTAATTTAAGAAAATCAAAACATAAATCTGCAAGCAATTGCTGACAAAAAATTAAATACAAAAAGAAAATGCTTACAGTGGAGCTAGCAGCAATTGTTTTCAATGGTTTTGTTTTCGTTTTCAATAAGCTAAATTTTAGCTAACTGAAATGTTTTTCTCATTCCCTGTAATTCTGACTCATCAAAGTTTCACTGTATATCCCTGTACTCTTCATTCAGTCTCCATTTTTTATAGCCCCAGTAGCAGAAATCATAATATTTTTTTTAACCAGCAGAAACAAATTTTAACCCTCCCCCCATCCCCTATTTCAGTTCCTTTTCTTTCACAAATATAAGGCGTAACACATACTGCATGCTACTGCCAATTAATTAGCAAGAGCAGTATATTAAAATTATCTTGCAAGACATTCTAAGTTGGCATTTAATTACTCTAAAAAAGCTATGCATAAAATATACCAAATAAACACAAACAATGTTAAAAGACACATCTAAATTAAATTCATTTTTAATCAATACTTTCTATTTTGGGGGAGTAGTGGTAACTTACAAACATTTAATATTTTTATGAATTAGGGGCAATGCATTTTTATGGCATTGCTCATTCAGACTAACATGCTTGCAGGCAAAAGTCTATTTTCCAACTGTTTTCTTGCACGTGAACCATATACTGTAATAATTTCTGGAGAATAAAATTATTTGTTGCAGAAAATTAAATATTTTAGATTTATTTGAAATTTACACAAGCAAAATTTATGTGAAATTGAGAATTATTTATATCATTGAACCATAGCATACAAATTTTGGATAAATTTAAATCTAGTTTCCAACTAAAAGCAGACTTGATTGCTAATCAATGAAGCCTAAAAAATCTGGAAGAAATTTACAAAAAATAACTAACATAGTAATTAAACATAGATAAAAAGAAAATTCAAATGAAGCTCACCAAATACAATCAATTCTGTGGTTTTTACTATTCGACCTACAGCAGTCTTTACTATACAGCGATATGTGCCAGCTTCAGCACGAGTAATATTTTCAATCTTCAAATACCCTGCATGTCTTCCCTGTAAAAGAGAGTTTTGAAAACTTAGATGGATGGTAATCGAGCAAATGCAACTTCAAATAGTAAAAAAAGGTTCATCACAAGCCTGCAGACGATAAATTAATAATCGCTCGATATTCTAAAATTTTTGTCATTCTTGAAACATGAACTCTTGATACTTGATCGCGATTTTGTTCTGAGCATTTTTGATATGCCAAATTTAGCCATTCTTGATGAAATGTAAATATTGATACTTACACATCAAACTAAGCAATGCATAAAAGTATATGCTGAGATTCAAATGGGAAAATAAAATAAGGGGAAAAAAGGAAATAGAGTACATATAACTGAGGTAAGGCTTTTTACTTTGTTTTCATTCATGCTTCTTTTATTCCTTCAGAATATATTCCACTTACATTTCCATGCACATCAAATGTATGCCAATAACCCAATAACACAAAATAACGTATGTATAAATAACTTGATATTTCAACATTTTGTTAATGTTAGGGATGAATAATGGTAGATTGAAGGTGATTTTGCTCAGAGGGATTCCTAACACAGATGGTGAAAATACGTACAAACTAAGAAAATCACCTTTATCATAACAATGAGTCTCACTAGAGAACTAGGAAAATAAATATGGAAAGTATCATTTCTTTAATAGAAAGACAATTTTAAAATGAATTATGGGGCATTCCATTTAAAATCAACAAATTTTCAAAAAAGTTGTTGCTTCACCATTTTTGATTTTGGAGAAAATTTGCATGTGTATTCCTTTTACTTCCGAGAGCTCAAAATAGTGTTCATTTTATTTTTAAAAAATTTACCCGTTGATATATAGGACATTTTTGTTGTTGGCAGCAGCGAAAATCGGGGGTTTTGATGCTTTGTCTTATGAACTACAACTTTTTCCATCAAATATTTTGAGCTCAAACATAGCTCATTGGAAAGCTAAGAAAAAGATCTTTTTATGTACGCTATCAATAAATTTCAGATTTAGAAAAAATATTTATTTTTTCAAGGTTAAAGTTCACAATGAAAATGACATTTTTTTACTACTTTCGAAAATTAAAAAATCCATAAAGGGTTCAAAGTAACAAGCCCATTTTTTGGTCATATATTCATAGTCATGCTTACTTACTGTATAAAAAAAATTGGCTTGTTACTCCACCCCCTTTATGAGATATGCCCCCCCCCCCCCAAGTTGTAAATTTTTTTAAAAATCCAGTTTTCAACGCTAAAAAAATGCATGTAGGGGGCAAGATAAAACAAATTTTATTGGTAGTATTTTAAATACTTTTTACCAGCTTTCTAATAAAACAAAAGTTGCTTTGTTATTCAAAGGCATTTGGCAGATATAAGGGACTGAACTTTCAAAAAATTGCACAAAAACACGATTATTTTCATTTTTTTAAATCTTTTTTTTTTATTTAAATGTAATTACATACCTTATTCTTTGCTTTAAATGCTAAAAAAAGACTAAGAAGAGCAATGAAGAAACATATTCAAAGTTTAAGAAGATAATTTAATATTTTTAACACCTGGGAATATAGAATACCACTAAACCTTTAAACATCTGATTGCTACCTACAACAGGACTGAGCATTTCTCAACTTGTCCAGGTTTGTTCATACCATGTGGTCATCCTTGGTCTGGCTTGCTCTCACATGTGTATCTTAGTTGTCTTTCAAATTCTGAAAGAAGTAGGTTGTTGAGCTAGTGTTTCTGCTGTAAAATCTTGTGAAGCGGATGTGATTTCTTTTCATTTCAAGTTCATTCATACAACAAAACATATTCACAGAATGTTTTGTTAAAGGTAAAAGAAGAAATTCTTCAGAATCCTTAAATATAAATTTAAATTTGTCTTTCTACATATAAATTATGAAAAAGTTATGGATAACTCTAAATGCTCCATAGGAGTTTTTGAGAATGATGATTTTAATATTTTAAATTACAGTAGGCAGTCTACTGTAAATAGTATTTCTGAGAACAGTGATGATGATAAAACTTTACTGCACCTGAGAACTGGGTGTAGAACTATTGAAACTGTTTTTACTTACCAGCAAGAAGTTCCATAAAGGTGGCAAAACTTGTCAAGAAATTTTTTTGCATGGTAGGTACAAACAGTTTCAATAGTTTTACACCCAGTTCTCAGGTGCAGTAAAGTTTTATCATCATCATTGTACTCAGAAATGCCTACTGTAACTTAAAATATTACAATCATCGTTCTCAAAAACTCCTATGGAGCATTTAGGGTTATCCATAACTTATTCACAGTTTACATGTAGAAAGACAAATTTAAATTTATATTTAAGGATTCTAAAGAATTTCTACTTTTACCTTTAACAAAACATTCTGTGAATATGAATGAACTTGAAATGAAAAGAAATCACATCAGCTTCACAAGATTTTACAGCAGAAACACTAGCTCAACAACCTACTTCTTTCAGAATTTGAAAGACAACTAAGATACACATGTGAGAGCAAGCCAGACCAAGGATGACCACATGGTATGAACAAACCTGGACAAGTTGAGAAATGCTCAGTCCTGTTGTAGGTAGCAATCAGATGTTTAAAGGTTTAGTGGCATTCTATATTCCCAGGTGTTAAAAATATTAAATTATCTTCTTAAACATTGAATATGTTTCTTCATTGCTCTTCTTAGTCTTTTTTTAGCATTTAAAGCAAAGAATAAGGTATGTAATTACATTTAAATAAAAAAAAAAAGATTTAAAAAAATGAAAATAATCGTGTTGTTTTTGTGCAATTTTTGAAAGTTCAGTCTCTTATATCTGCCAAATGTATTTGATGAACAAAGCAACTTTTATTTTATTAGAAAGCTGGTAAAAAGTACTTAAAATACCACAAATAATTTTTTTTATCTTGCCCCCCACATGCATTTTTTTAGTGTTGAAAATTGGATTTTTAAAAAAATTTACAACTTTGGGGGAGCATATCTAATAAAGGGGGTGGAGTAACAAGATAATTGTTTTTGTACAGTAAGTAACCATGACTATGAATATATGATAAAAAAATGGGCTTGTTACTTTGAACCCTTCATGTGTTTTTTAATTTTCGAAAGTAGAAAATATGTCATTTTCGTCGTGAACTTTAACCTTGAAAAAATAAATATTTTTTTTTTAATCTGAAATTTATTGATAGCATATATAAAAAGATCTTTTTCTTAGCTTTCCAATGAGCTATGTTTGAGCTCAAAATCTTTGATAGAAAAAAGTTATAGTTCATAAGACAAAGCATCAAAACGCCCGATTTTCGCTGTTGCCAACAACAAAAATGGCCTATATATCAAAGGGTAAATTTTTTTTAAATAAAATGAACACTATTTTGAGCTCTGGGAAGTAAAAAGAATACACATGCAAATTTTCATCAAAATCAAAAATGGTGATGCGCACCCCATTTGTTGATTTAAAATGGAATAACCCTTATCTGAAAAAAAAAATGTAAGTTTTCTGAAATTTTGTGCACTGATGATTCAAATAAGGAATTGCAAGTCATGTTTTATTCTTTTTTAAATTTATAATGAATAATGTATTAACAAAGCACAAAACATGAATAAAATTCAATTTTTCTTATTCACAGTTCATCAGTTTATATAGAGCAATTAATGTTTGACTGTTTTATACAAACTAGACTATTTGCTCAATAATAAAAGGTGTAAAATTTAATAACAATAATAATAATAATAAATAATAATAATAATAGTAAGAATTAATCAAACAATTTCAATCAATTTTTGGACCACTTCAGATTTGAAGACTAGGGTCCAGACCTTGTGGACTCATGCTATAATTTGGTCCTTGGTAATTTGGTTACAAAGAAATCCTTTATCAATGTTAAAGAAGTGAATTTTAGGAAAACATTAGTCATCAAAGTCAATCCAAGCTTACTCTGATGACTAACATCCATAAACATTCTTACTCATTAATGAAGACATTCCTTGTAAGACCAAAACATGTGCATGCAATATACTTTGCAAGTTTATACCTAATAAAATTGTTCTTCCTAAAACTTATAAATGCTTTAAAAATTTCAGTAAAAGTAAAATAAGTAACAGGATAACAAGAAAGTTTTATATACCACAGAAAATTGAGGTTGCTTCTCCATATCAATTCTAAGATCATTTTGAAGCCATATGTATGCCATATCTAACAATTGGTCATTGGCATATGCTTGACATGGAAGTTCAATGGTATCATTCACAACAGCTGTAACTCGTGGATGAGGAGCATCAAGCATTCTAGGCAGAGCTTAAAATTAAATAAAAACTTATTAAATAAATGAATTTTTGCATCTGTGCTACAAAGATTAATGAAGCTAATAAATATAATACATCTAATTTGGAAATTAATTACAAAGAAATTTTTTCACCATCAACTTACTTAAAACAATCAACAAGCCTTCACTATAATCAGACCCATGAACATTTTTGGCAATGCATGTGTATTTTCCTTCATCTTCCCTCGTAACAGGATTGATATACAAAAATCCATTTCCCAAGATTTTAATTCTGTTAGAGGAACTGAGACCATAATTATTGCGTTTGTAAGTAAACTCAGGAAAAGGGGCTGCTTCTGGACGGCATGGAATTGTAATATTTCCACCTTCTGCGGCATACATTTCACTGTCCAATGGATATTTTGCAAATGATGGTTTCATACCTAAATTTAATACATTTCAAAACGTTAACTAATTGCTTGAATGATCAATTTTAGAATAACATTTAAATAAGTATGAGGACTTTTTCAATGACTAAAAGCTATTATTCTTATTTTTAAAACATGATAAGCAAGTGGGAATTACCTCATAAGTTCTTGATGATATCAAGTTGATTATATATATATGTTACGGCCAATGCCTGAAGTCGGCCAGTTCGCGAATTGGCCGGCCACTTCGCGAAATGGCCAATATTGCCTCAAAATGACCGGCCAAGTCCGATCTTTCCTTCATTTCGGGCTTTGGCCAGCCAGTTCGCGAACTGGCTAGAGGCGATCGGCCAAAGTTAGAAAAAAAGGTAGTGACACATTTTGTGTGTCATGACCTTTTTTACATGTCATATTTTGTGCTTGTTGACAACATAATGCTAACGATAATCCCATTATATCTGTCACAGAGCAGGGGCGGATACAGAAAGTTTTTGTGGGGGGCCCAGAAAAGGGAAAGTGCTTCCCCCCTACATTTTTTATTAAAAAAAATCTCACAAAGTTTCTTTAAATAAAAAAAGGGGGGTGGATGAAAAAAATGTTTTAACATTTTAAGCCAATCAACTATTAAACCAGTGGTTCCCAGCATGGGGGCGATTGCTCCTGAAGGGCGAATGGACTCCTCAAAGGGGCGGTAAATTCTTAAAGGGAAATGAGTATTTAGAACAGAGAAAAAAAGTAGAAATAAAACTAGCTAAAACCAAAATTGTAAACATGTACGAAACCGGTTGTTCAGAGTTGATTGGAGTGTCTTGAGCTAGGTGGCGTCTTCTGACGACATTAATTAACAAAGAAATTAACTTTTTTTTTTTGCTAGCCAGGCTGGCAATTTTAGGTGCGCTGCTTCACTTTTCCAACTGTACCGTTATTTGGTGTGAAGTCCGACTTCCACAGTACACGCATGCCATAGGTACCCGATATATATATATATATATATATATATATATATATATATATATATATATATATATATATATATATAGTGTGTGTGTGTGTGTGTGTGTGGAGGTGGAATCGTCACCCACAGATGAATTGAAAAGTAAAAAAGTTTCGTACATAAAACAAAATCGTATAAAAAAAGTAAAATAAGAACTTCAGCATTAAAAAAAAACAATTTTTTGCATTTCTAAAACTTTTTGTTATATCCCATAATTAAGTTTAAAAGCTTTCTTGTATTTTAGCTAAAAATGACAACTACAAAAATCCTGACAAAAGTGAGAGTTTGTACCATAGAGTTTATAGGGAAAGAGTACATATGTATATCTTTTTAATTCCTAGTTTGGATAATCCCCTGAGATGTGGAAAGTTTTGAACCTATAAGGAAATAAATGAGCCGTTCATAAATTACATAATACTTTGAAAGACAGGGCTTTGTTGTCAACTTTATTGCTTGGGCAGGAAGACAATGTTAGCTGATAAACAATACATTAAAAAAAATAACAAGTAACTAGTAAGAAATTAATTAAAAACCTTTAATGTATTTTTTTTGCGTTTTTTGAATTCAAATAAAACTAATTGAACTTAAAATTAAAGTTAAGAGCTTCCTCCTTGCACCTAGGATGAACCTTAGGAAGTATTTTGTCATTTATTGCTAATTTTATAAATTTTCAAATTGTCAATTTGTTTTAATTCAAATTTTTAGTTTCAACGATTTTAGTTCCCCGAGTCTAAGTGTAGAAAAGAAAATAATACTTCTTGAAAAATATACTTCTGTTTTTTGAAAAGTACTTCAGAAATTTTAGATGATTCCCTTCAAATGTTTCAGTTATATATCAGTTATACACTGAAGTGACAAAAGTCATGGGATACCTCTTAATATCGTGTCGGCCCTCCTTTTGCCCGGCGAAGTGCAACAACTCGACGTGGCATGGACTCAACAAGTCGTTGGAAGTCTTCTGCAGGAATATTGAGCCATGCTGTCTCGATAGACGTCCATAATTGTGAAAGCGTTGATGGGGCAGGATTTTGGGCACGAACAGACCTCTCGATGGTGTCCCATAAATGCTCAATGGGATTCATGTCGGGCGATCTAGATGGCCAAATCATTCGTTGGAATTGTCCAGAATTTTCTTCAAACCAATTGCGAACAGTTGTGGCCCGGTGACATGGCGCATTGTCATCCATAAAAATCCCATCGTTGTTTGGGTACATGAAGTCCATGAATGGCTGCAAGTGATCTCCAAGTAGCTGCACATAAGCATTTCCAGTCAATGTTCGGTCCAGTCGCACTAGAGGACCAAGTCCATGCCATGAAAAAACAGCCCACACCATTACGGAGCCACCACCAGCTTGAACAGTGCCTTGCTGACAGTTTGGGTCCATGGCTTCGTGGGGTCTGCGCCACACTCGAACCCTACCATCGGCTCTTACCAGCTGAAATCGTGACTCATCGGACCAGGCCACGGTTTTCCATTCATCTAGGGACCAACCGATATGCTCACGTGCCCACGAGAGTCGCTGCAAGCGATGTCGTTCTGTCAGTAAAGGCACTCGAGTCGGTCTTCTGCTGGAATAGCCCAAGAAATCCAAATTTCTCCTCACAGTTCTAGTAGACACGTCCATTGTACGTCCTACATTGATTTCTACGGTGATTTGACGCAGTGTTGCTTGTCTGTTAGAATTTACGACTCTTTGCAGACGTCGCCGGTCTCGATCTTTAAGTGCAGGCGGTCGACCACTGCGCTGTCCATGGTGGGATGTTATGCCTGAAATTTCATACTCTCGGCACACTCTTGACACAGTGGATCTGGGAATGTTGAATTCTCTAACGATTTCCGAAATGGCATGACCCATGCGTCTAGCTCCAACTAACATTCCGCGTTCAAAGTCTGTTAATTCACTTCGTGCGGTCATCATCACGTTAAAACCTCTTCACATGAATAACTTGAACAGAAATGAAAGCTCTGTAAAAGCACTGCGCATTTATACCTGTTCTATGCGATGCTACTGCCATCTGAAAATTTGCATATTGCTATCCCATGACTTTTGTCACTTCAGTGTATATCAGTTCACTTTGTGAAAGGAAAAAAGAATAAAGGTATTTTTATTTCTTTATTAATATTTTTAGTTTAAAAGTGATTGGTTATAATTGCATTATTGAGTACATTTTACTTCAAATTAAAATTAGGTTTTTAAATTTTTAATAATATCGATGTTCACTTGGATCAACTTATTGTTTTTTAGAGGAGGGTGGGGGGGGGCAATAGGTGTCAGTCAGCGTCTTGAAGGGGGCGCTGACCTCAAAAAGGTTGGGAAACACTGTATTAAAAATTATGTCAAATTATTCGATATTATTTAACCTAATTAGTAAATGAGGCATGGTATTATTTAGAAACAACTGTCAATATGATTTAAAACAAAAAATTATCAAAACCAAATCGTCACTTTTTTCCATTGCAGATGAATTAATGAATGAATCGTAATGTACATTATGTACCATTGATTTAGCAAACCCTGAGTATTCTTTTACCCTGTCTAAACCCTGATTGTTATATTATTCCCATAGCAATCCAAAGTGATGTTATTCAAATATGCTGTACATGAGTTTTCTTTTAAAAACATAGTTCAAATATTTTTACGAATGTTATGGAGAAATCAAAAAGCAATTGAACATTAAACATATAGTAAAATTATTTTTATCCCTTTGGAAGCCCTCCCTCCCTAAAATCCGCTACTAGCACAGAGTAGTTTTTGGGACGAATCCGCACTCTTAGGCACCTAGGATCGTCCATAAGAAAAAAGGCCAAGGTGGGTAGTAGCGTGAAGATCTCACAATACCAAAAAACTCATGGTCTCTTATGAAAATTTCCTCTCCCTTGGAGAAAAGAAACTAACAAACAAAGATATAATTACATTATCTACTAAATTAGTTTATTACAGAAAATTATGACTATCATGATTTGATACAAGACAAACTGTTATGCCACTTCGAATATTGCACAAGAGTTATTTTTACATCTGTAGCGATTTGTTTCGCAATTGGTAGTGCAACTGCACAGGGAGTTCCGGCCAACTCCATTGGCCAGGGAGTTCCGGGACTTTGGCCGGCCACTTCGCGAAGTGGCCGGCCAAAGTTGCACATACGCAATTCATTTCCAGTACATCGGACTTTGGCCACACACCCCGGCCTATGCGCTTTATGGCCAGCCGATTTGCGACGTGGCCGGACTTGGGGCTTTGGCCGTAACACACACACACACAATATATATATATATCAGGCACGTGCCGTCAATTAATGCCTAGGATAGGCAGATGCGAAGATTTGTAGAATAATATAGATCTTTAAAAACGTATAAAATGTAAAAAGCAATAAAAAATATGAATATGAAAGATGTTTACTTACAATACAAATAAAATAGATATATGCATGAATATTCGCCTGCATATATGTATATAATTTATATATCATTTCCATATTGGATACAGTTTCAACTTAATCCTACGAAAAAGCGGGATAGTAAAAAAAATCCTAAAACAGTTGAAAATTACTGCATTTGATAAAAAAGAAAACACGACAATGGAGTAGCAAACTGTAAGCATTCAACAGTACTGTACAAAAGACGGTATCAAGACGTCTAGACCGTAGAAACGCCACAGACTCTACAGGCACAGTTCTGCGCATCACGTAGTCAAGTTTCGGCGGAGAAAAGAAGAAACCGCAAAGGCACTTTTCGGACAGCCTTTCGTCGCCGCTTTTCAAACATCAGGGGAGAAAAGTACGGGCACGTGCACTTCCTAATACTACGCACAGTATATATACATTGGTTGAAAAGCAGCGGTAGTCGGTGCTTTTTAAGGAAGAAAAATGAACATTTCCGAGGTTTTTTCTGCTCTATTCGCTGTTTAATGCCTTTATATTTCCAAATCAGCGCATTACATGTCATTTAATGAAATTAAAAAAATGGTATTTTTTCTTCATGGGTAGGCACTGCCTACCTTCCCTACCCAGACGGCACGTCTCTGATATATATATATATATATATATATATATATATATATATATATATATATATATATATATATATATATATATATATATGGCTTGGCTCTAAAAGGACCTAAGTCAAAAATATTAGTTTCGAGAGAAAGGCGATGAAAGATATTTGAGATTTTTTAGAATGCTATAACTTTCTTATATTAAGATTCTCATTATTATTTTTTGGTATTTGTTTATTGTTAGTGTAAAGAAACATTATTTTATCATATGATTTTTTTCATATATTATATAAATTATATCTTATATATATATATAAATATATAACATATATAATAATTTATATAATATATATATTATTATATATTACATAGACATTGGCCTTTGTAGAATTAGAGTTTTACTAAATTGGAAACTTTTGATGTAAATAACACAGAATGTGAAAAAATTGACATTGGCCCTTTTAGAACCAAGCCACAGATATATATATGTATATATATAGTAGAAGAATAAAATGTAGAAAATTTTAAATCAGACAATCCCCCCCAAAAAAGCAAAAAAATCCCAAAGGGCCCTGGGGTCTCATCTGGGAGAACTCCCCAAGGGTAGAGATAACCATAAGATGTCCCTTAAAACATCTCATAGTTATCTCTACTCTACGGGAGTTTCTCCAGGTGAGGCCCCATGGTCTTTTGGGATTTTTCGATTTAAAATTTTCTACATTTTATAATTCTACTTTTTTAACAACCAGACTCAAAGAGTTGCGTTTGAGGCCTATTGAGCTGCATGGTAAAATTTGAATCTTTTGTAATAAATTTCTGCTTTTATATTTAAATTAAATATATATATATATATATATATATATATATATATATATATATATATATATATATATATATATATATATATATAAAGAAGAAAAGACCACACCAAAAACCCATAGATGTGCAAAGCAACTAAACTAATAAGCCAAGTACATAATATAAAATATTATAACATAAAACAAGAAAAGCAATTACGAAAATGAAGGAGGCAAAATTAAGAGAAGTACTTCTAAGAAAGTTTGAATCCAGTATTCATCAGTCATGGGGAATTCAAGAGTGGCCAAAAGACCAAAAAAATTAATTACAAACTAAGAAAAGGACGTTTAAGTTCTAAATATACACTTTACAGACCTGCATTGGACAAGCAGCATCATGTACCAGACTGTAAGCAATATATAAGAATATATTTGTTCTTATATATTGCTTACAGCTGCAATGACAAGTTCAGCGTTTCTTTCCCAAGAAAAAGGAATGCTATACAAAGTAAGCAGCCCTTTATTAAAATTATCACTTTACAACAGATATGAGCTGAAATAATGCAAACCAAAATAAAATGCAGATGATATAGAAGGTGTAGAACAGTTTTACAGCATACAGTTTCACATCATACTTAATAATTTAAATAAAAATGACCCATTTCTCTATTCTTCAAAATGAATTTTTATCATGGTCTCTCTTTCTCTTTCTTAAACATACATAGGAAAAAAGATATGGAATAGGAAATTGAAAGTAAAGCATTAAAAAGTAAACACTTCAACTTTCAACATCTTGTAAATACTTTAGTTAATAGCTTAAATTTATTACTTTTAATGAAGAGGCTATTGAATTAATCAGGAATAATTTAAAATCAATCTGACATCAAAACACAGGATAATATATTTTACAAAAAGAATCAATTAAAATGCTTACTTATCACACGTAGTTGCCCAGAAGAATAAGAAGAGCCAAGATGATTAGAAGCTTTACACTGATACATTCCTTGATCACTCTTTGTAACTATGTCAATAGTTAATACATTTTCAGTCATCCTGTATCTGTTACGATCATTGTTAGAAAGAGAGCTAAAGGTTAACTCCTTCCCATTTTTCAGCCAAGTATACTTAACCTCAGGTTTTCCAAAAGCTTCACATGTCCACACAAGCGAAGAACCTTCATCAACTACTCTGTTTTCCAAAGGAATAGTGAATTCTGGCTTAGCTTGAATTCTAAGAGGGACAGCTTTTGTGATAGATTCAATACCATTACTAGCAGAGCAAACATAATCACCAACATCTTCTACTCTTACTTTGGGAAGCATTAGAATCCTTTGAAAACTTTTTGTGTATGCACCATGAGGCAATTCACTTGTGAACCCTTTCCTTGTCCAATTATAACTTGGCACTGGGCTGTAAAAGATATAGCAATCAATTTATATAGAACAAGTATAAAGGATTTTTTATGAAATGGTAAAAAGTCCTATAAGCACAAGAAAATCAATTAATTAATGAACTTCAGCAGATTATTAATGAAGGCAAACTACATGAAATTAATCCTACATGTGGAGCGTATAGAAGTGCTAAAAGTATACGAATTTTTTTCTATCATATAACACCTTTTAGCAAAAGTTTTGTTTTTTTTATAATTAATGTAGTTCTCTGATTGTTCCTATCATGAAACATGAGAAAACTGTTTCTTTCCTGCAGAAACTACATTTTATTGGGTTTGAAATTAAAAAGTTGAACATGTGAATTGTAGTAATCGAGATCTTCATGAAAAAATCTACAAGTAACTTTACTATCAAGATTAGAGATCCTGATCACAGATATGTTTTTCAAGCTGTGTTTGTGGCAATTGAGCAGGGTCTTAAGGCTGCAAGTTCTAGAGTTTAATGCAAAGAAATTTGCCTTTTATAATCTGACAGCCACGGTTTCATCCAGCATTTATAGAACTGGTCTTGTATTACAGATGGAGCTTCAATCTCAGTTTTGACTTTAATGCAAAGAAGTAACACCCTATCTTGATATTCATTTGCAATAAATTATCTTTATCATTGGCCTTGAAAGTTATAAAATAGCAGATTCCAGACTAAGTCAGATACTTTATTGGTTGCTAACCAGATAGAATTAACAAAAACAGGACAGTGGATTATAAAAAACTAAACAAGTTCTCTAATGAAATTTTGTAAAACGTTTTGAATGCTGTAGAAAAGTACGCCGCATATGGTACATGATACAGTTTTTCACCATATTTATGAGGGAAAAAATGGAGAAAGTCACTTTGAGTGTGAAATTTACGTGTCTTAAAGGACGTATGGAGCACAATGTCTTCTACCCTACTATTAAGGGTTTTTTATGTATTACAGCCTGTCAGTGGTGACCCTAGTGGAAGGTTAAAATGGGGAAAAAATACATTACAAGTACCACTACTTGATTTTATCATTTATATTGAAACAATTAGTTTTGACAGTACAAATGAGCATAGAGTACCGTATTTTCGGGTAGATAAGCTGCGGCTTATACGTGTTTAAAAGCTGAATTTTAGCTCCTGCGGCTTATACGATGTAAAAGTTTTTTTTTTGTTTTTTTAAAGTACATGCGACGTTTTTTCCCCCCCCCAAAAACAAAACAAGTTAGAGTCCGACATCCAGAGCCACTACTGCAACGCCCTTGAACAGTCCTATTTTAAAAAGGGTGACAGCATTTCTGCTTATTCAGATGTTATTTTATTTTCCTAGATCTGATAACGAAGAGGAATAAATTAAGAAAAAAAAAACCATCAACAATAACCAACATATCAAAAACGAATCCAAACGAAAAAAAAATAAAAAATCAAAATCACCAGTGATAAAGAAGGGGAATAAATTAAGGAAAAAAAGTTGCTGAGGGAATGGGAAGCAAGGTTGCTGTAGAGACTACCAGAGAGTAGGACAGGGTTACTATAAGTTGCAGTTATCGCCAAAATGTTGCAACGTTTTAATTATTTATGATATTGAAACACTATTTTCAAATCAATGTTACTAACCCTTTATCATTGTTTTTTAACGATGTCAACATGAGTATACTGCAGCATAGGTTCTTGCAGAATTTTTTTTTTAACTACGTTTTATGCGGCTTATACGCTGATGCGGCGTATCTGATAAAACATATTTTTTTCTCCGGAATTTTGCGAAGTGCGGCGTATACGGTGGTGCGGCTTATCAACCCGAAAATACGGTACTCCTGTCATTATGTGCCTAGGCTGCAATGTTGATTTTATATGATTTATACAAGATCAATAAATGTCTTTAAAATTCCCAGACTTTAAAAAATTCTCTGTGTTAAATCGAAAATACACCAAAACTTCTGCATGAAGGTCTGATTTATTATTGCTCTAACTTTAACAGCCATAGAGGCAATCAGTATCAGAAACTGCATAGGAATGACAAAATACTTTTACAAAGGCACACAATAGGTAAAAATAGAAGTTTCCGAAAAAATAATAGAATGTAGTAATATAATACTTAAATTCAATAGCAATGAGAAATTGCAATGAAACAAAAACTAGGCAACTGATACAAAAAATAAATAAAAATAGAAAGATATCATCATCATCATCATCATCAAAAGCACAACAGCCTTTTGCAAGCCAAGGTCGACTCGCTGACTTTCCTCCAGTTGACCTTATTAGTCGCAACGGCCCACAATCGGTTGATTCCCATTAACTTTAGGTCTCTTTTGTTCTCCTTCTAAAAGGGTATTCTCTTCCTAGTAAATGAGGAGACACTTTTATTCTCTGGCAGTGAATAACATTGCATGCCCAAACTCAATTTAACTTTTCTATTGACATATCTATCCCAATCGATATTTTTGCACAAAAATGGGGTAGGGGTGGGAGGGGTAAGAATGGAGCCCGGCTCAAAGTTTTTAATGGGTTTAAAAGAAGTTCATGTTTTGCGATCCCTTACGCTTATGTGGAAGTGAATCCTCCCACCCACATTTGGGCCTTATTAATTGCACACCTTGACAGAATAAAACTTTTCAGCATCATTGGTTGGTACAAGTGAAGGAAAACATTCAATTTATTTTTCACGTTTCTCTCTTTAAACAGATGAATCTTTTCATTCAGAGAATATATATATTCAGAGAATATATAATATTTTGAATTAGTTACAAGCACTGCCAAGAAATCTCTGCATGCCACCAGTTTTGAGGTTGAAAATAAAGCGCAGAACATTTCTGAATATTCTTTTGTTTTTTACATAATTATTTAATTATTATTATTTATCATTATTGTTGTGCACCATGGTAACCCAATTAGTCATGCACCAGACTTGTAGCTGAAGGGTTGGGGCGTTGATACTGCTCAGCTGAAGGTTCTCTGTGTATGCTAATGGTGACTAACATTGATCGAAACTGTTGAAATATTAATAAATGGTGCTACTATCTATTGCGTATTGTCTTAGATAAACAAAAACTCTCCGACATGATGCTTTGGTATAGACAGAAACCTTTTTTGTTCCCTTGAACTTAAGTAGAACTTCTATAAAAGCTTTTTTCTCCTAGTAGAATAAATCAGTAAAACCATATCATCATCTGTTGTGAAAAGTTTCTCTCTCTCTCTCTCTCTTTTTAAATTTTAATTTAGAATTTACCGGTTTTTGCTGCTTATATTGGACAAAGAGTTTCTCATGTCTTAAAAAATCAAACATCTATGTAAATTATAAAATGAAATTTAGTTATCTTGAATAAAAAAGTCAGTGTGGATAAATTGTATCTATACGGATGATTCTCAAAATGGGAAAAAATTTCAAAAACATAAAACCTTAAAATATTATTGCTAGTTATATTTTTGAAAAAAAAAAAAAAAAAAACATGAAGTTGTTTTTTAAATGTCCTGTATACTGCCCTCAGTGTCAAACAGAGCTAAATATTTAAATTTTCACTTCAAAATAATAATAATGCTTAATAATATTATCATAATTTTTATGAGCCACTTGTCATTGGCATGGACAGAAAACTTAATGATAATGACCAATTGAAACTTTAATGAAATTATAAACCATGCAATAGCTTCAACACAAAATTCCTTCCTGTGGCATTTACAGGTAAAAAAGTACATGCAAATTAGACGAACAAAATTTCTTATTAAAAATTTGTTATGAAAGCTACTATCAGTTCTAATGACGTAGAATTGATCTGTTCATTTATAGATTAACTAGGGTTCCAAAATACGGCAGGTGCTTTTGTTCGAACACTAATCTAATACGGTTACTTGCTTCTTAGGAGACTCTTATTTATTGAAAACTTTGTTGTTTATTAAAATCTAATGCAGCTTAATACCCAGCTGTTAAAGTATGTGCTTTAAAAATGAAATATGAAGATCAATCTTTAATTTAATTCTCTTGTAAGTTAAGATAATTGCATTCTTAAAAATGAATTTTTTGGATAAATAATCTCTTTAAATTCAATTATACAAAGTGACACTTTTTTGGTCTGAAATATGGTTCTAAAACAGGGCTCCCCAACCTACGGCCCGGGCCGCGGAAAAAATCTGTTTTTTCAAGTTTCCCCCCCTTTAAAAAAAATATTTTTTTTATTGAATTACTCAGAACTGACGATCTCATCCGGGCAAGACCAATTTGCCTCAACTACTTTGGCCAACACTGACATCATCATTTCTATTATCCGACCGTCTGTCCAATTAAGTCCAAGATTTTGCGTGCAGAGCGATAAAATTGAGCCGAATTGCTTTTCTAACCAATAGGAATGCCCTGCAGAACTTCGTCATAGATCAGCGCCATCAGGAGTGGCCAGCTTACGGGATTTAAAAAAAAATCTAGCAGACGATATTACACGTCAACCCTGCATTTTAAGAGGCAAACAAATGCAATCTTCTCATTAAAAATTGTCCTAAACGTTGCACTTGCTCTGTCCCCATTTATTGTTAAGTTTCTTATCATCATTAACCCCTTCCCGGCTTATCCCGAGCTGGACTCGGGCAAGCGAAATGTTCCATTCTGGCTCATCCCGAGTGTAGCTCGGGCACGGTGAAAATTAACACTACACAACCAGTCTTTCAAGAATTATTTCACATGTCCCTTTTATGGTTTCGGATGCTTTTATTTACTATTGTTGCTACTAGATAACGTAACTATACAGTGTTTTGAGCTGTAGATTTAAGATAAGAGTAGGCGCCGAATCCAAAGTATAATGATTTCTGCCATACAGAAAGCCAACTTTGCAGGTAAATACTCATTTATTTAAATAGATATTTTTACATTTATTTTTAGGAAATGTTGCATGCGAATGATGCTATTATGTTTAAAAAGATATGTATGTATGAAAATAAGCATAAAAAAAATTGACATTTTTTGATCCGTAATCCCGAAATAAAATGAGCCTGGAAGGGGTTAATACATAAAATTCATTTAATAAAATTGTAGTACATTGCAAGGATTTAGTTTTTAGTCTCGTTTGGCTTTTTTTTTTTTTCTTTGTTTTAAACTCTTTTTGGAGAGCAAAATACATTTTGTGGGAAAAAATGGCTTTTATTTCAGTTATCTGAACTACTCTCTAAATTTTACGAGTTTCCGTAATGTTACAAAAAAACCATCTGAACTGAACTATTTTTGGACCGTTGGCCCGCCTCGCTTCCAAAATTTTTCAATTTGGCCCCCGAGTAAAAAAGGTTGGAGACCCCTGTTCTAAAACTTCAAAAATGTAGACAATATACCAAACGTAGCTACTGAAGACATCTATGCTAATGATAGTTCAAAATCATAATTAATAATTTTAAAATGTATTTAATTGGAAAGTGTGAGTCTACTTTTGATTCAAATAAAGAATAATAAGAAATCACACATACAAAAACACAACATAATATACATATATACACATATATTTAAAAATATAAACATTGTATTTCCGTTTAGCCTTCAAGACCTTTATTTTTATAACTGTTCTTACTAGATCCATACTTTCAATTGCAAAAATGCTCAAAAAAACTTTGTCAACCAAAAGTGACCACATGAAAAGTTGAGAAAGGCATACAAGGTTACACAAAATAGTAGTTTTCAGGCTTGGAGTAATCGCCGATTACGTAATCGTAATCTGTGTAATCAATTACATTTTTTTGTAATCGTAATCATAATCATAATTTGGAAATGGGACTCTCGTAATCGTGTACTCGTAATTTCAATCCAGTATTTCTTGCGTAATTGTAATTGTAATCTAACTTTAAATAATCATAATTTGGCCTGGTAATTGCGTAATCCACACTTGATGAAAGTGAAAGCTTCTAAGTTTCCTTTCTACAGCGTTATTGGAAAAGATCGTACTGTAGCTGAACGTTCACTGATTGGCGACCGGTGGCATTTTCTGATGAATCACGTTTTATGCTCCATCGGACAAACATATTTTGGCTTAAAAGGTGTGAAACCTCTGAAAGCAAACACCCTGCAGCCATTGCCGGAACGGTCCAAGCAGGAAGCAGGAGCATTATGGTCAGGGGAATGTTTTTCTAAGGTTCTATGGGTTCACTTGTCATTGTGGAAGGCACAATTTATCAATACCAGTACGCATCTGCCTTTGCGAACCATATCCATCCCTATATGAATATTGTTTTTCCTTAGTTGCATAGCATGTACCAGCAGGACAATGTGAAGTGCCATACAGCTGCCAGTGATCATGCGTGGTTTGAAGGACACCAGGATGAGTTTACTGTTTTGTCCTTTGGGCTCACCAGACTAAAGCCCAATTGAGAATCTATGTGACCATCTCGACTGGGTTGTTCCCGCCATGGATACTCACCTGCGTAATCTAGCGCAGCTGGCCACAGCATTGGAGTCGATATGGCTCAACATCGCAGTGAACACCTTCAGGAACCTAATTGACTCTCTTCCTGTGCGTCTAGCAGCAGTCCGTTCTGAGAAAGGTGGTTATTCTGGGTTTTGACAGGTGGTCACATTAATGTGACTGGACTGTATATATGTTATATACATTATATATATTTATATATATATATATATATATTATATATATATATATTAACCTTCCGCCACTGTGATAAGAACACATTTTATGATTTGCACAACCCTTATCAATATTGCTCTCATTGAAACAAAAATTTTATCCACGCATTAGGTATGAAAAAATGTTAAATTTTATAAGAATATTATTTGAGAATTTTATAATTCGAATACTAATTACATTAGGACAATTTATAAATTGCAAATCTATATTTTTCCTGACAATTTTTTACCAGAATAAATAGATGGTTAGTTTAACAGAATATTATAAAAATATTATGCACTGTGCAACTATTGAATAATATTTTGAAGAAGGTTTAAATTTTACATGTTTCGTTTCCCTTCCACTTAACTGATAAGATATAGCACACTAAAACTTGAAACCTCCCTCTTTCAAAATTTCTGGATCCTCCTCTGTACATATATATTTCTCATAAATCTGTAATCGTGTAATCGAAATCATAATCGGCAGCTAATAATCGTAATTGATTACATTTTTTACGTAATCTAATCGTTGCTGTAATCGTAATAGCGATTTGGCAGACCGTTGTAATCGTAATTGTAATCTCTAATTTTTCAAGCTCGTAATCATAATCGATTACATTTTCTCGTAATTGACTCCAAGCCTGGTAGTTTTGAGTAGAATAATACTCATAACACTAAATAAGGCCACCAATAATGCAACTCTGCTAGAAAATTTTTTAAACAAACTAGAAAGAAGGCGGGAAAAAATTCAATGGAAATTTAGAAATGCGCATTAAGGCATCTCTTATGCTTCTTCGGTTGCACACATATTTTTCACGCATCATTCTTTCATCCATTAGAACAAAATAAAAGGATGGGAACGAACTTTTTCAAAGTTTTAAGAATAAGGGCAACCCTAATATATACATACATATATATGTACATACATCAACAGCATTTGTCATTGATAATAATAATAATAATAACTTATTAGCACTTACTATCCATAAGCAATACACTCCAAACGAACATCATCTCCAGCTAAAGGTGCATCAGGAAAGGCTTTTGGAAAACTGTTTGGGAACAGCAATTTCTGGCCGCTGGCTATAAGTATATATTAGAAGGATACAATTTAATTGTATGAAGATAAATAATACAATAGCGCTTAAAGATAACAAATAATCTGAATATGTGAAATATGTATCTGGAAATGCAAAATGTAATGTCTCAAAAAAACATTCCTTTTCTCTGAAAACATTCAATTTAAGTCTTGCTATAGTACTGTATGAAATTACTCCATTCTTAAAAGTTTTAATTACATATTTGGTGTCCCTCAAATTTTTATGCCCCGGGTCTATTCTCTATATGCCCATGCCTTAATCTTGCTCTGCTCTTCTGCTCTTTGGTAGAGGACAACTGAAAGTGTGAGAGAGACTTGACAGTGCAATTTTAAAAACAGGCACTTTGCTTCTTCTGTGTGAGCCCAGGAAGAAAATAAAGAAAAGGCTAAAGTTTTCGTCAAATATCTTTCCATCTATAAGCTCACACCAAAGTTACATTGAAAAGGGGATTCTTTTACCCCTAAAACAGCTGCCTTCTTTTTCTTTTTCTTTTTTTTTTTTTTTGCAAATTTACATACAACATAGTTATGTATGTTTTAACATTTTAGCACAATGGTATTAATTTAATTCTTACCTTATAAAATATTCAAAAGTCTGAGATAAAAAAACAAGAAAAATGTGCTGTATTCTAATTAGCAGAGGTACATCATAAAGGTTTACTGAATACAAACATAAACTTTTTTTTTTTCATTACATGAATGGATGACAAAAGAACATTTTATAAGTAAAAGCACACTTGGAAAAAAAGAGATACTCACAAGCTGGCTCGACACGGAAATCAAAAAATGGCCCAACACGGCCAAATGAAGATATAACACTTTGCACATTGCAAGAATAAGTAGCAGCATCAACTTTTTCTAAAGATGAAAAGTAAAGATTGCCATCATTCGAGACAAAAACCCGGGCATCTTCTTCAACAAAATTGAAAAATTTATTTCTCACCCAATAGTAATTCACACCTAAATTAAAACAAAAAAAAAGAATTATTCAATGAAGCTGCTTTTTTTTAAAACCAGTAATGATTGGGAACATTATAGATGTTATGTATTTTACAAATAATGAATTTATAGTAGATAATTAACTTCTTTTCAACAACATTTATATTTGTTTGAGTTGCTTTAAATTTGATAAATTTTTGTGAATCATTAATGCTTTACACATGAAGTATATAAACTAGATATTACACCAACTAAAAAAATAAGTAATTTAAAGATTATGTACTTAAACATATAATAATTTATGGTAAAGACTGAATAACCTATGAGTAATATAATAATATAATTCTCAAAGCAAACAGAAATACTCATTATCTACAAGAAACACAAACTGTCGCGGGCACTCAAGAAGTTTTGATCAGATGTTGGCAGCACGGCGCGCTACCAAATGTCTTAGGAAAGAATTGCATAACCCATGAAGAATTGTTGACAATTTTGTGCGAAGTAGAGTCCGTGATCAACGCAAGACTATTAACTTGTATGTCCGAAGATCCGAATGATCTTATCCCTCTCACACCGTCAATGTTTCTGCAAGATATACAGCAGGTTGGAGTTCCCGACTTACAACAGTTTCATAAAATATTTCGAGATGAATCCCTTTCTCTATTGATACATAGACCACCAAAACGCCTGCCAAAAGCTGTGAAAAAGAATGACTTAGCTGTAATAGGAAGTGATCAAAAGGAGAGAATTGACTGGCCAATGCCTCGCGTCATTGATACTTTTCCAGGAAAGGATAACAAAGTCCGCGTTGTGAGACTGAAAACTACTACAGATGAACTTACAAGACCTGTAAAACGCGTATTTCCATTGGAAATAAGTTTAGAACTTGCAAGTTCATCACTTTTTTTCGTCCCAAATGTATGAATTGACAATTCTTCTTCTCCTAATATACATAATTTCAAGGATATAGAAATATCCTTCAGGGATAAAAGTCCTTTCGCTACCTGTGTTGAGAAGGCAATTTAGAGCTTTGTCGGTATTTTTTCCTCCTAATTCCACGGATGCAGTTTGAAGCAAAATCTTATTATGACCCTCACTGACATGATTTGAAACAAAGTTTTCAACTTTATTAGAATCGACATGTACTTTATCCTTGAGATTTTTTTTTTGTAACATAAAGCAACATTGTGTTTCTTTGTGCAAAATGTGCATGATTTATCACTTTTAGGACAGTCTATTATTCAATGAAATGGTTTCAAGCAAATGAAGCACCTTCCGGTACGTTTCAAAATTTCCCTTTTTCGTCAATAGTTAGTGAACAACAACTTTCGCTATCATGATCCGAGTTTGAACAAAACATACAACATTTATCGAGAGGTGCCAAAGGTTAACTGCCGAAGGTGTGTTTTTAACGTTTATTTTATGACTTTTGTTTCTAGAAAAATTCTTCGTTTTGTCATAGGCAAGCTTATTCTTTTCTAAATTTAGAATATTTTGATCTTGGGGAAATTGGGTTTCTGCTTTTTGTATTGAGTAAACTCTTTCTTTAGTCTCAATTTCTATTCGAATAAATTCCATTAAGTCTTGAACACTCAAACTTGTTTTCTGAGATTGTTCTCGCGTAAATCTGAATGTTAAATCAGACGGAAGAACTTTCAAGATCAAGGGACAAAGTAATGTACTATATGTGTCAGCAGCAACCTTAAGCAATTCTAGACTTCTAATTTCAACAATACATTTATCATAAAGAGCCAGTAGTGCCTGCAAATCCCTAGAATTCTTTATACTTTGAATATTTAACAAATTATTCAAGTGAGCTTGGACTAAATCTGAATGTCTTCCGAAACGAGATTGAAGAATTTCAATCGCAACAGCATAATTTTCCGCTGTCAATGCAAACCCGCTTACTGCATTTGCAGCCGAACCACCAAGTAGAGATTTAAGATACGAAAATCGGTCAACATCTGTTAACGAAGGGTTTTTATGAACTGCATTTTCAAACTGACTCCAAAAGTTTAAATATTTATCTCTTTTACCGTAATATTTATCAATGTGAAGTTTAGGCAAGTTTACAGAGTTGATTAAATTAAAACCTTCGAGCCTTGAAACACTTTGATTAGCAGATGTAATATCGTTATTGAATTTTAAAATTGTCCTATCAATTTTTAATTTTAGCGTATACATCCTATCACTGTAGTCTTCACAGCGGAAAATTTCACTCTCAATATCCTTTTCATCTGTTGAAGGCAAAATTTGTTCATTTAAATCTTTCAAAAGTACAATTTTTTCGTCTAACTGAATTTTCAAATCCTCAAAGTCTTCAATAGGTGTACTCGTATTATTAAGTTTTGCTTCTATTTTATTACAAAGGCGTGTAGCTCTTGTTCGATATGGAGTTCGTACCGCTTTCAATGATTTTAAGTCCATAATGAATGGCGATAAACAATGTCAAATATCAATAACGTAAAAGTGGGTATTTTACTTACCCCTTTCAAGGAAGTTCAATTGTTCATATTCTGAATTGAAAATGTCCAAAATATTTGATCATCCAGTTTTCAAAAGTCCATTTTAAATTATCTAAAAGGTCCATAGTGGCGGCACCAAAAATATGTTCAATTCTACCGAAGCAATTTGGGAGAGCAATATCAATTTTCAACTTTTCAAAATGCGATAAAAACGACTTCTGCGTATTTTAATAAATTTAACTTTAATTAATACTAAAAAACAATATTTACAAGTGAAGAATATCAAAGAAGGGATCAAAATTCGACAGCGACAAATACAAAATCAAAAAATGGCATTAAATTCGACGTCGACAAAATTCAAAATCAACAATTCCAAAAAACCCAGATGTTAGCAACAGCGCCCTCTTTTTTAAAGCGCCGTGCTGCCAACATCTGATCAAAACTTCTTGAGTGCTTGCGACACAAACTACTATTAGATATTCTCGTTCAAGAAACTACAGCAGTGAATAAAAAAAAATTAAAAAATACTCACGAGGATAATGTTGCGGTGGATCACAAGCAATAGATTTGCCCCAGTTCTCACGGCCAGAATCAGGAGATCGTTTTTTATTAAATTCAGCAATGTCTAAAATTTTAAAAAAAGAAAAAAATCAACAAATGAAAGAATTTTAACTCTTATGACTTTAGTTGCCAAATCAAACTAGCAGCATAAATCTCACAGTCAAGTCATACTAAATCTTATGATATATTTTCGATGCGTTTTCTAGTACAATCACAATTACTTTAAAGTACAGGAGTATATTGCACATTCAATGCAGGAGTATATTGCACATTCAATGCAATAAACATTAGCACACAAAGAATTAGAGATTGGACTGCTAAAACACTTGGTATGAAGAAGGAATGCAGCATAGATGTCAATGTTTTCAAAACATGAATGGTTTAACAGTAACACATTGGTGGTTCAAAAATTGCTTTATTAAGATCAATGTTTTTCTAATAATGTATAGTATTTCATGTTGTTTCACAATCAAGCAAAAAGTATCATTGAAAAAACAAAGACTGGTAATAAAATTTATGAAAATTAAGTTATTATAAACATTACAGTATTATTGAATGATTAGCACTCTCTCAGAAAATATTTTCTATACCAGTTATTTAAAATCAACTTCAGCAAAAAAGAGAAAATTCCTCTTCGCACAAAATGTAAAATTATATTACTAGGAAGCAATATAATTACAATAGGAACAGTTCTTAGTTTGTGTAAAAGTTGAGTATTGTATAAAACCAACTACAGTAGTACCTCTGAATTAGTGTCGTACAGAGTAGTAGGTAAAGGACACATGGATGAAAACAACTCTAAGTCAAAAAAGAGGAAAAATTGCACGGCTTAAAATTTTAATAGATTTTTTTAAATATTATGCGAAATCTCCTCTTAATTTGCACCTTGAAATCGACAGTAAAATCGGTAGATTTAAAGCATTTTATTTTTTTTTTTAAACCTCTAAATTGCTCATTCTGTACTTAAGTCATCTATAATAATGTAGAAATAAAAAAAGTGGAGGGGGTTGCAATTTTAGATGAATTAGATTTGTGTATCTCAAGAATGATTTCACTAACTAATGTTGTTTGGTATTTAGGAATTATGATGGACTTTAAAGATCAAAATAATTTTAACAATTTTTTGACAGAGATCTCCAATATTTCAGCTGAATTTTCTTAATTTCTTCCTCCAACAATGGTAACGTATGTTTTTGACAGCATGCCAAAATAGAGTACATAGTTCGCTGATGATTGCATGTCATCTTTCAGGTTTCAATATTGCTGCATCCTAAAATATAGCTTCATTATTCTATTTTTAGATATTAATTGCCAAATTTATGTAGTGTTAATAGGTTTTTTGAAATACTATCTTTAACAGTTAGACTATGGGATTGGGACAGCCAGGGGACTGTGTTTTTGGCGCTTAGATAATTTCTAGAAAAAAAAATTAAATTGTTATCACTCCAAATACAATTGGGCCACAAAGTATTAATGCTTTACTTGTATTAAGAGCGATAATAACTTTATTACACTTTATTATTTTTAAAATACTCGGTCCGGACAGCTAATTACCAGTTTACAGAGAATCGCCCTTAAGCTTCATTTTAAAAATGGGGTTTTTTTTCTTAACTTAATGTAACATTAATTTTTGGATCATGAAAAAGAAGAAAATATACAAAGAGCGGAAAAATGCGGATCCGCGGGCGATTTTCATCCCTGAAGACAATACCAACTAGTTGTAAAAATTGAATATTGTTCAAGACGAAGAAATTTATTGTTATCAGGGGAGTTTATCAGGGAGAGTCAAAAGCCAGCTATGGCCAGGGCCATGTCTACCATGCCAAAGGCATGAATGTGCATTTGTGGGTAACTACCTTTTCTGTATCATATACCCAGTTGCTATAAATATCTGTATGATAATTATAGTCTAAATTTTCAACATTCATTAAGTAATTCCTTGGTGTGATTCAAACAGAGAAAAATGTTATACTACTAATTTATTCACATCATTTTGTCTTTTACATTATCCGATTCATAATAAAATATCACCTAATTGCTCTAATTAGCTGTAATATTTGGACAATGCACTTCACTTTTTTTTTCATTATTTAGTTAAAAAATTAAAAGTGGCCATTAAATTATTCCAATAATAAAAAATTATCTATAGGGACAACTCAATTCAATTGCGATAATATTATGAACATGTTTCATATCCCATAACTAAACTTTCATTTCTGCAAACACATACACTCAAAGATCCAACAATATACTTCCCACAAATGGTAGGATGTAGTCTCTGTAGAAACAGGCCTACACATCAGCAATTTCATTTCCTTCCTTTTTTAAAAAGAGATGTACATGTTTCTCTATTAATAATAATACAATAGACAATTTGAAATACAGTCCAGTCTCGAAAAGTCGAAGCCCTATTACTCTAATATTTCTTTACCTCGAAGTTCTCATTGAGAACAACTCATGAGAAGGTAGTGGGAACTTCCAATAACTCTGCCTACCAATAACTTGAAGCTTTTAGCTGGTCCCTTGGGTCCTCAAGTTATTGAGACTTGAGTGTAGAGCTTTTAAATGTTAAAAAGTTTATACTGAATCATTAAATAAATGAAATTTAGAGCATTACTGTCCTACGATTTCACACAAATCTAACTTAAAATTAATAAATGAAACTTACAGCCAAAACTTAACTGTATACTTTGGCTGACAACTATTCCATATTTATTTTCAGCAGTACAATGATAGTTTCCACGGTCTTGATTTTGTTGAGGGTTATGGATTATCAATGTACCATCAGTTTGTGTATACCGAGAATCGACTAAAGGATCAACAATATGACTAATTAGTTCATCACTTTTGAATTCCTCCTGAAATAGAATAAGATAAAACTTTAAAAATAGATCATACACACTGCTTTTTTTATTTTAAAAAACTAAAGACATTTTTTAAATACTGAAACAATCAAAATATGATCCCAAATACTTTTGCGAACTTACTCGAAACCATTTATAAATTGGAGGAGGATAACCAGCAGCAACACATTTCAAAGCAATATCATTTACTTGTTTACGACTACTAGGATCAAAGATAGCAGATTGAGGTTCTTCAATGAAATAAGGTCCCCGAGGTATCAGTTCTTTGTCCAAAATATTGATTCCATAATCTGAAAATCGATAGATGAATAAATATTGTTAAAAAAAACACTTGACATATTTTAAAGTTTCATATCTATTTACATCCCATTACAAATTATACTTTGTAACTGATAAATATACAGCTTTTTTTGATTTAGCTATTTTATGGGTATTTTTAAGCAGCTCAAAATACGTAACATTAGTTGCGATGGGAAAATTTGAAGCATATATAGTTAACTATTGATTTTCCGCAAGGGTCTCGAGAAAGAAATAAACACGATTAACTGATTTTCTCAAAAAAGCACAAATTTAAAATTTGTTTTTTCTTAACATTTCTTACCCAAGAGTGCGGTGCACTTCATCCAGCAAATTATTTTACCTGGGCATTATTGTAAGTACCACTTCTTTATATATTTTATATATGTTTGGAAGTCTCAAATACAAGTAATATTTTAAGACCCTAGTTGGTTTTTGGACACTTTAAAGCTTTTACGGTGGCAGTTTTTTCCTTTGGAGGCACGCAATCTGTAAAAATGGCTCCTTTAAGTTTTTAATACGTGCTCTAAGAGCGACTTCACTATCAATTCTTTTTATACTTCTAGTACAGTCAAACCTCAATAACTCGAACCTTGATAACTCGAATTTTTTGATATCTCGAAGAATTTTTCTTTCCCTTCATACATCCTATATTGTCAATGCTAAAACTACTTTGTTAAGTCGAAATTTCCAGATTTAAACCCTCGAAAACTCGAAATATTTTATTTTCATTCGAATTCCATTTTCTCTTTCCTTGTCCCAAAATGTGTGTAACCGGGCATTTTTTGTTTCCATTCTGTTTTATGGACAATCAATTTAGATGTCATGTATTAGAATTGCTTTACGAAAGCTGCTGGGTTCATGAAGAATGAAGAGCATGCCACCGTATGTAACATAAATTATGAAATAGGGGACGACTTTCTTAACTAAGAAATCAGAATGAAATGGAATTTCAAGACTTTCTAAAAGTTGAAGAAGTTGCAGTGTGTGGTTGGGGGGGGGGGGGGGGAGGAGAACATGAAGTTCTGTCCCAAATTACGGCTGCCATCCAATTTCTGAAGAGTATGAAGAGATCTGCAAAACTTACGAAAAACCAAAAAGCAAAGAAGCCTTATCTGCTACTAATGTGTTACAAAGATTTATTGAATCTCGTTCAGGTATAACAAAAGATACTTTTAGAATACTTTCTCATTTAGAAATTGTATGAACGTGAAAAAGACTTGAATTTAAAGCAAACCAGCATTGACTCTATTTTTTTTTTTTTTTTTAAATAAAGAAATGGAAAAGTAAGTGTTTAATTTATACTTTCAAAGATACATGCACTATTTTTTCGCATTAACTTGCAGTACCATTTCCCTTTGTCCTTTATTCGAGGAATTTCGATAACTCGAATTTTCGATGACTCGAATTTTTTGACTGCTCCCTTCGAATTCGAGATATCGAGGTTTGACTGTATTTGTGGAAGATGTAAGTCATTATGAGGCACATTGCAGCTACTGGGGTTACTGAGCCACAATTTTGCATAGACTGTTGTCATGAACATACTTCTTTTTAATGCTAAAATCTCATAAGATGCTAATTTGTATTCCTTGTTAAAGCACTAATTCTTCAAGCAGCAAACGCCTTTTGCCATCCATCTTGCCCTGTGATAGGCACCTGGGAATTAAACATACAACAAGGAACATGATCTGCATCACTAAGAGTAATTGGTGTTAGTTTTAAAAACTCGAATCACTTTAACAAAAGTGCTTGCTTTTGATTCAATGTCCAATCTTGATGCAGCATCAATTGAAGATTCAAATAACATACTTTGTTCTCCTGTTTTTGCTTTCTCTTCTTAATTTCTCTTATTACCTTTTCTTGTTTGTTTCTTTTCTTGCTACTTTTTGAAATGTCAGTCTTCGCCGCCCATAAAATTCATCCTTTTCCCTACTTGGTCCCGAAGGAACTTCAAATCTTCAGGTATTTTAATGGAATATTCAGTCTGCATAAGACATCTCGAGCATTTTTTCCTCATTTCTTCATTAAACTCTTTTTCAATTTGACATTGCTTCTTAGTAACCTCCTATATTTATTTTTTTCATTTTGGCATATTTTTCGTAGATCATTTTCATTTTGGTCACAACATTTGGTTTTTGTGTTATCGGTATATTTGCTGGTTGCCATAACAGAAGAATTTCATTAATAACAGCATCTTTCTGAGAATGTTAATTTCCTAATCTTTAAATCATGAAATAGTCGGCACAGTGCTTCACCATTTGTAAGTAATTGGTTGTCATTATGTATATAAAGAACAGAAACAAGTTGTTCTATTAGCTATATTTCAGTGTGGATATGATGTTGTAAAAACTACTTTTGAATTATGCATACCACTTATTGTAAAATTATTATAAAGTCAATGCACTGTTATTTAACTACATAAAATATTCATTCAAATGAAACTTACTTCTGAAAAATTTAGAAATAATTAAAACTAAATCAGAAATGAAAAAATTGTAAGCTTTAGTTTTTATATTAAACGTTGACATACAATTTTAACTCTAGAGCTACAATAAGTCGAGAACAAAATGGCAGTGTTCCGTTTACCTAAGATGACAATTAAAAATTACAGTTTCAGAGTTCTGAAAACGCTGAAGTTAACAATAACTGATTACATTTAATGTAGAAAAACATCCTGTTTTAAACTATATTATGCTTAAAATGTACAAACTAATGAATAACCAATAAAAAAATATTTTTAAATATTTGTTGCATCATGCATATTTTGTACCGAAAATAGAGCATAAGAATGATTTTGGGTGTTCATGAGAAGTCTGTTAATCTTAAAATATTTGGCTAAAATTTTTACCACACCTTTAGAATGTCATTTGGCACAACTTTAGTGAGTATGCACATTGATGTTTGAATTTTTTTTTTTTTTTTTTTTTTTGGGACGGTCTAATACACTGTTTGTAGAAATCACGTTTTAAGTGTAATGCAACTATTATTAAGCAAAAGAAATTAATATATCTTCTTTAACCCTTATTTAATGCTTTTTTCGTATTATCCGCAATTTTCGTTATCCGCGATACTCATGCCACCCAATTTCGCAGATAATCGGGAGTGTACTGTATATTATTCCTGAGCAAAAAGGCAGTTTTGATTCAAGCATATTGTAAGAGAAAGAGTTCTAAATGTAGAATGTATCAAGAACAAATATCTTAACAAGATTAACAGTAGATTCTACAATAACTTCTCCAAATTCCCTTAATATCATGAAGCTTACAACGGAATCATAATCATATTTTTGGCACCAAATTACGCGATATCTTTAACTCTGGTAAAATATCCCTACCACTGGCTAACTCTGTTGTCCAGTATAGCAATTTTTAGACCTTATTTCACTATAAAACATAAGAATATAAGAAATATTTTTAATCTGAAATATTGCCCTTTGTACTTCAAGTTATCCTAATTACATACATTTCGTATAATCACATATCTAGTACTTTTCAAATTACTCTTAGCTGAGCATAAATTTGTTCCATGTTTCATTTCGGACTTACTGAAAGACAAAAGTTGAAAGTTCATTGAAATAGGTCTGAATTTTTATTTATCATTTGTTCAGAAGATTATTATTTTTTGATGAATATTGCTAATTAACAAAAAATATCTTAAGAGTTGAGTACAATCTCATTAAAAAAACTTCTAGCAATGATTTTTGCATTTCTGAACTTAGTTTCTTTCACCCATTTATGCCCAAGTTTTTTTTAACAATTTTTTTCCATTTTTATCTGCTTAAAACTTTTACTTGGAATTCTTTACATACATTTTAGGCTTAAAATAGTTTGCCGTTGCCATATTTAATAAGTTATTTAACGTCCAGTTTATGGGATATTTTGCAAAAATGTGAGCAAAATACGACCTAACTTGAAATTACTTTTGCAAAATAATATTACAGAAGGCATCTGTGAACAATTTCAAGCAAATCATTTCAAAAATAGTTTTAATTTTATGAAATAAGTTCGCCAAAAAAACTTATTTTCTGTGGCTACCCATGCTGGATCGTTGCTTGACTGATTTGTCTGAAAATAGCTGTTTATAAATAAACTCTGATGTCCAAATAGTGGCTCTAACTGGTTCTCTCAAGAAGAAGGACTATTTAACTTGTGAAAAACAGCTTTAGTAAAATGATATACCCATTACAGGTTTTTGTATGCAGTAACTAACAAGCGTCCCGTTTTTAGGCTACTGGGCATGAATGGGTTAATAAGAATTTCCTCAAATTCTTTAGTTTATTGCTTATGTATTTAAATTTTTCAAGCTTTTCAGCTACTCTTGGAAATTTACTTCAAGTTTCTACGTGTATTAATTGTTTGCACTTTTAAAGCCTTGTTATTTTACTACGTTAATAGGAAAATGATAACTTTTTAAGTCTAAATCCTTACCATATGTTATTAGAATTCCTGTTGTAATGCTAAAATATTGGGGTTTTTTTAAATATTTATTTATTAAATACTAATTTATTGTTTTTAACATATGCATTCCCATAAAAAATTGAATTAATTACATTTTATGCAGGAATTTCCTTAACTGCATCTGATATAATATTATGTCTCAGTGCATTAAGCAAAACATGGAACGCAACTCATTAAGAATTATGAAATGTTTTATTCAAAAAAAGTATTTACTTGAAGTAAAGAACACTAGAAAACTTCTTTTTACCCTAAACATAATAATTTTCTAATTTAAATTATTTTACACAAAATTAGTCCTTTTCTCCAGATAATTCTATATGGAAATAAAATATTAGTTTTTTGGGTTTTAATTTATGAAATAAAATGGATTCTGTTTAAAGATCAGATATTCATTCATTTTTTTTGTTACATTGTAATGAAACAGTTTTCGGAAACATCTAGTAAACAACTAGATGATGCAACTGTAGCTGTACCCGTAGGATGGAAAGAATTGCCTTGCTTTTAATGTGAATGCCTTCTATTCCACAGGGGCCTCGAGGAGGACCAGTAGGATTAGAAAAGGTACATTATGAACAGAAGCAGTTGATTAGTGAGTTAAGCCTGACTTTCAAACTAAGTAGTGAGCTTAATATTTAACATATAAATCGTAGGTACTCATTTTGTTCAGAATTTTTAAGCGCTACAAGTTATCTTCATTTATGCACCTGCATTTTAAGAGCAGTTTTTGAAACATTGTTATGTTAATGAAAAAACAAACGCTTTTGGCACTAATTTGGAAACTGCAGCTAAAGCTCACTTAGTAGAAGGGGTATAACTTAATAAGTTCCTTCCAGATCAATATAGAATAGATTAAAATCATTCTTAGCTTTCCTCCCAATTACTTTTGAATTCAACTCCTGAACTACTGGACTACTAAGAAAAGCAATGAAATTTTACCTAGTTCTCTTTCTGTTATGATTATTTGATGCAGTTTCTCTTTTGGAATTTCACATATGTATGCCATCAATTCTAGATCATCTACTTTTTGAAGACCCCATTTGTTAGCCAATTCAGAATAGCTAGAGAAAAAAAAAATATGTTTATATATATATATATATATATATATATATAGAGAGAGAGAGAGAGAGGAAGAGAGGGAGGAGAGAGAGAGAGTTAAAAGATGAGTGATGGATTGATGTGTGCTTGCTTTTATCATATAATTTCAATAACAAAATAATATAAAGTAGTTAAACTAATTCTTTCATTTTTTAAAAATATGAATGCCTTTGCATAAATTGTGCGACTTTTGGCATATTTGTATGGAATGCAAAAGCATTAGAGCTGTGTCCTACTCTATCCGAACAAAAATTGTGCCTCCAAAGTAAATTAAAAAAAATTACTAGTGATTTATTCTTCTCATACAATAATTAATTTTGCCCTTTTCTCAACAATATTTTCATATTGTTCACAACGTCCTCGTGAGATTGAAATAAATCAAAATGGATTGAAAACATGATCAGTGTGGCCACAGGAAGAACAAAATCTTTTTCCCTGACTTTTCACTGATTTCTCCCTGTCCAACAAAAATTTTCCCTGATTTCTCGTACGGCGCATTTTTCATTCTCTTAAAGCTCAATTTCTTCTCTCAATTGATACTTGGACATTTCTGGCTATTTAAACTACTTCAAGCATTAATTATTAATTTTTCTAAAATGAACAAGAATAACAAGAAATGCATTTGAGATGGCTAATTTGTTAACAAAAAATGAAGTTACATGGTTAATTTGATTATTTAATAATACTAAAAAATGTCATTCATAAAAGGAATGTTTTTCAAATTTAAAAAGAGTTTACT
The DNA here is from genome assembly GCA_038373865.1 of Uloborus plumipes. Lineage (NCBI taxonomy): Eukaryota > Metazoa > Arthropoda > Arachnida > Araneae > Uloboridae > Uloborus > Uloborus plumipes. Next base: position 173,748 of record JAXGGA010000220.1, read on the forward strand.
AAACTTCAACATCTTCAAAGAGAGCCTAAAATCTTTTATCCAGTTTTTAAAAACTTCTGAAAAACATCTTTCACTGCTACTCTTCCCTCTAACTTCACAAAAGATTGAATTAAATTTTCAAGACTGCACAAAATCTCCCCAGCCTTAAGGCATCTGGAGATGGTTTAAAGTTTTTGTTGTCAGCTCTGAAAATTTTTCAAGAGAAAAGGCCCAAACCTCCCCCCCCCCCCCCTCCAAGTTCATCAAAGGTGGCCAAATTTGTGTAAGCCAGTGTTTCCCAACCTTCTTGAGCTCATCGCCCCCTTTAAGACACTGACTGACACTTATCACCTCACCCCCTTTTTTCCCCTCAAAAAAAGCATAAGTTCGATCAAGTGAACATCGATATTATTAAAAATATAAGTACTTAACTTTAATTTGAAGTAAAATATATGCAATAAAGCAATCACAACCAATCACTTTTAAACTACAAATATTAATAAATAAAATACCTTTAATTATTTTATTTCACAAAGCAAACTGATAAGCATTTGAAGGTTAATATTTAACTAAGATCATCAACATACTATTCAAAAAACAGAAGTATTTTTTTCAAGAAATTATTTTCTTTTCTACACTGGAATCTGAGGGATTTAAAATCATTGAAACTAAAAATTTGAAAGAAAATAAATAAAAAATATGAAAATTCATAAAATTGACCATTAATGTCAAAATACTTCTTAAAATTTATCCGAGGTGCAAGGAGGAAGCTCATGAATTTTAATTAGTTCTTTTTTAACTTGTGATTAATTGTCTGAACTCAGAACAACTGGTTTCGAACACGTTTACAATTTCGGTTTTCGCTACCCTTTTGTTACTACTGTTTTCTCTTTAAACATCCATCTCTCCACTATCGCCCTTTGGGGAATCAAATCGCCCCTTAGGGGGCCATCATCCCCAGGTTGGGAATTACTGGTATAAGCCATATTGTTTCTTCAACAAACAATCCCTAAAAGATTTAAACCTTCAATTTTCAGTCAGATCATTTTCGGCAGAGCCCCCCCCCCCCTACCCCAAATCCTCATTCAAAATTCCACCTGCTTGAGCTACACGAAGATAGCTTATAAATCTTAATAATTCAGCTTCAAATTATTTTTCAGAGAGAGCCCCTAAACCCTTTGCTAAATTCATCAGAAGATGGCTTACATTTGGGTTTTTAACGTTCCAGTTTCGGAATTTTTTCTAGGAAAAGCTTCAACCCCTATCTTTATAACCACAAAGACAACGTTTAAATTTTAAGACTGCAACTTCAAAAAAAAAAAAAAAATCAGAAGGTATCAAACGAATACCTTCTCTTTAAGTCACTGAAAGATAGCTCACTGGGAAGTTCGAACAAATCTAGCTTCAAAAATTTCCAGTACAACCCCAGAACCTTATGCTTATGAAAGATGGCTTATAGTTGCATCTTTAATACTCCAGTTTTAAAATTTTCCAACAAAAAGCTTCTCCTCCATTACTTAGACATTGCCTAAGACACCACACAAAAGATTTAAGATTTCAGTTTTGAAAATGTTCAAGAGATCCTCCCCTCTCTTTAATTCACACAAAGATAACCATGAAACAGGGTTCTTAATACTCCAGCAATGCAAAAACTTAAAGAAAGTACCTTGAACCCCTTCCCATAAGTTCACGAAAGGTGATCTAAATTTCCATTTATAAGACTTTCCCTAATTCCAAATCACCCTCCCCCCCCTTCTATACCATTTAGATCACCAACTACTAAAAGTCTTACCCCCCCCCCCTTTTAGTTTCAAACATTTCTTGATAGAAAGTCTCCGAACCCCCTCTTTTTAAGTTTTTCAAAAGTAGCCTACAATTTAGCTTTTAATGCTGTAGTGTTATTTTTTTTTTTTTTTTATTACAACAGTCAAAACCCTTCTCCCAAGTTCACCAAATATTGCTTAAATTTTGCATTTGTAACACTTGTTAAGATTGTAAAGATTTGTAAGTTTTGTAATTTTACCAAAACAAATGCCACTCCTCCCCCCACTAGTTTTATATCACTAAAAACAGCCTGAATTTTTCAGGCTACAGTATTTTTAACCGACTTCAAAGAAGGAGGAGGTTCTCAATTCAAAGCTTATGTTTCTTTTTGTTTGTTTGCACATAACATCTGATCTACTGAACCGATTTGGACGATTTTTTTTTTAATCGACAGGAGATGGTGTAACTTAGGTACCATGACGATATTTGTTTACTAGAAAAAAAGTTATGATCGAAAAACTAAAATTTCATGTTATTTAAAACAATATGTGCTATCCTAAATCCTTACTTCAATGAACGACCCGATGGTCAAGTGGTTAAAAGCATTGGTTGAAGTTCCTGATGGAATGAGATTGAGTGCAGGTCGGCAAGGATTTTTTTGAACAGCTGCATGGTTTTTTAACTATATTTTGATTATTTTAAGTGCATTTACACTAAAAAGAATGAAATAAAATATTTTTGGAAAAAAAATAGAACCGACTTCAGTTGGAAATTGCTCTAAAAATAAAAAAAATAATTTTTTTTCTTTGAACACCATCGAAACTACTTTTAAACATAAGTTTTGAAGTCGGCGCAAAAACAATGTATAGAATCATACGCAACTACAATTCAAGAATAAATATAAATTTTAATGGATACATTTCACTGATTACCACACATTTGTGTAATGGTACAAATATTCTGCTTTTAATTTTCAATGCTTTCTCTGAAAAATGTTGGCAAAATATGGTTAAGTATCAATTTACCTATCGTTTTTGCGCTGACTTCAAAACTTATGTTTAAAAGTAGTTTTGATGGCGTTCAAAGAAAAAAATTATTTTTTAATTTTTAGAGCAATTTCCAACTGAAGTCGGTTCTATTTTTTTTTTTCCAAAAATATTTTATTCAAAATATTCTAAAGAAGAAATCCCTTTTAACTCTCCATATTTCAAAAACAAAACCTGCAATTACCTTTTTACGTCTTTGATTACGAACAATTCACAATGGATTTGATAATTTTTTTAGTAAGTGCCTGAGATGTCCTTAGATTATCAAAGATGTAATTGTATTTAATACTTTAGTGTTGAAAACCGAAGTTCTGATTTAATTTTCCCTGATTTACAAATACAAATACAAATGTGACGACCAGCAACAGGCTCTGGGCCCAACTGGGCTGGTCCTAGTCAAATTATAGATCCCAATGAAGATCAATGGCCCTCTTAAAACTATCTACTCCCTTGCTCCTTACCGCCTCTTCCGGTAAACTATTCCAAGTTCCCACTACTCTGCTAAAATAGTAATTTTTCCGAATTTCCAGGTTAGCCTGATATTTAAACAGCTTATAACAATGACCCCTTGTCCTGCTTTCCGTGCAAAAATTTAACCCTATAACATCTTTCATTTTGATAAATTTAAACAACTGAATCATGTCCCCTCTGGTTCTCCTTTGCTCAAGACTATACATATTAAGCATTCTAAGTCTGGAATCATAGTCTAAATTAGAAAGTCCATTCACTAACTTTGTAGCCCTCCTTTGTACCCTTTCCAATAAATTAATATCTTTCTTAAGATAAGGAGACCAAAACTGAACAGCATACTCTAAATGAGGTCTTACCAAACTTCTATATAAAGGCAGAAGAACCTTCTTAGATTTGTTTGAAATAGATCTATTTATAAACCCAAGCATCCTATTGGCTTTGTTACTAGCTATGCTGCACTGTTGACTAAACTTGAAGTCTTGATTTATTAAGACACCTAGATCCATAACATTTTCTGCCTTACTAATGACTGAACCCTGTAAATAATAGCTTGTATGCTTATTCCCATGACCTAAATGCAGCACTTGACATTTCCCAACATTTACTGCCATGCCCCACTTGTCTGCCCACTTAGTAATATGATCCAAATCCTCTTGCAGCTGATTTACTTGTTCATCATTTTCTACAACCCCCATAACTTTGACATCATCAGCAAAACAATTCATGTTTCCAGAAACATTTTCATGAATATCATTCATAAAAATAATAAACAAAAGTGGACCTAAAACTGATCCTTGGGGAACCCCACTTAAAACCTCACTCCATTTAGAATGATTACCCCTTACAACTACTCTTTGTTTCCTTCCTGTCAGCCAATTCCTAACCCAAACTAAAATTTTACCTCCAATTCCTATATCAGCTAATTTACTGAGTAGTGCAACATGCGGCACCTTATCGAAAGCTTTTTGAAAATCAATGTAAACAATATCTACACACTTTTTGTTATCTAAAGCCATGGTGACCTTGTCATAAAAATGTAATAAATTAGTAGCACACGATTTACCTTTCCTGAAACCATACTGCAAACTAGTCAACAGACTATTATTTTCTAAGAAAATAATAGTCTGTTGTTCCTTAATTCCCTGGCAATTCCTTAATTCCCTGGAATTTGTTCCTTAATTCCCTGGCTTTTCCAGAATTTTAAAAATCCCTGATAATTCCAGGTTTTCCTTGTTTTCCAGGTCTGCTGCCACCCTGATGATACAGTTTGCTAATTCCGTAATATGAAGTAAAAGCAATATTTTAAAGTATAAATCAAAGAAAATAAGGGATTTATTGAAAAAGAAGACAGTTTTGCAGATTTCTATCCACGAAACATTACACAAAGATTTATTACCTAAAACAGCAAACAAAACCAACTGAAGAAATCATAAATTACTCGTTTGCAATTCAATGCTGAAAAAGTCTAAATACAGAAAAAATTGTTGAATTAAAAAAAAATCACTTACGCAATTTTTCATCCACAAAGCATTACATAATTTTAACAGGTAAAAATAACAAAGAATACTAATGCAAATGCAGTAAAATTTAATTATAGAAAATATCAAAATACCCTAGATTTTAATTATTATGAAATAAATATTAAGACTTATTTAATAGTCTTCATGGTAACATTTAACAAATGTGGTATCTTAAAAATCAGCTGCAATGAATTACAGTAAAATCCAGAGACCTCAGCACTTGATTACCTGCTCGATTTTAGAAAACTCAGGCATCTTCCAGAAGGAAAAAACAATCGCACGAGAAACTCCATTTGCATTCTCAAGAACCCAACAATTTTACTCACACTGCCAATTTTTGGTCCACATTATTTCAGGTTTTTGGGATTTTACTGTAATTTGATACTGGAAAAGCTTTTTGATGAACCATTTTTGAGCTCAGTAAAAAACGATTAGTGACTTGCCATAAGTTGATTCAAAGTTCAATCGATGAACATTTACACCATGAAAAACTAGTTCAAAAACTACATACAATGCCACTTGTTGTGTCTCTGCGAAATTGGATATACTTTACTTCAGATACAGGTTTTTGGATACAATATTGTTGGATACGCGTATTGCATCCTGCATACTGGGAAAGAAATGAAATTATAAAATGAAAAAAGAAAAGGTGGAATGCCTGTAAGTGTCTTCAGTTTTCCCTACCAAGAAGAAGCAAAAAAGGGTGAAGACAATAACTGTAAAACCATAAAGCATAAAAAGGTACAAACATTAAATTAACTAAGTTTTAGAATTATTTTAAAATTTTGAAAGTAATATTCCTTTTTTTTTTTTTTTGTCAGCAAATTTAAAAAGAAAGAGTTTTTATGAACTACAGTTGAACCTTTTAGTCGTAAACCTGGTTATCTCAAAAACCACCCTATGTTGAGGTTTTTCAATTTCCTTGACTTTACTATAAATTCATTTTCTTCAAAACGTATTTATTTCAAATTATTTTTCCCCAAAACCTTTATATCTGGAATTCCAACTACGCTATAATTTTTGAATTTGATTGAAAGTGATCTTGACCAAGAGTTAAACTTAGAGATAAAAAGCATTCCTTCTAACATCAGCAGCATTCATATAAGACATGTAGCCCAGAGAAAATTAGACATAAGGAGCAAGTTTTTAGTAACTCCCGTCTACTAGAAAACAAGAGGGGGGGGGGACATTGTTAAATGATGATAAAGCTTTGTAAGTTTTACTTTCGAGTCATGGAGAGTAGTCATTTAGTTGGATTCTGTGGAATACAGTGTTCACCAACTTATACTGTCATCTGCTGTTTTTGATCTGAGTTGAAGTTTTGTAGGATTAAGGGACAAATTGTCAGTTCGAGTCGTTTTTCAATTCCTTTGTCACTAAAAATAATTTTTCCTGGCCTTTTTTTATCAAAATGCATGTCTGAATTTACTACCCAAGGAGTAAAACACTATGCACTACCACACTAGGACCGATTTAAAACACAAAAAATTAGCAAAAAGTGGACTCTTTTTTATACTTCATCTTCCAAACTTTCTCATCTTCTTAAGGCCAAAACTACAGAGATTTTGGGATCAAGCACTTTTTGCACTTTATAGTCTAAGAAAGAAGCTTTTCCTCGATCAAACATGTTTCAAGAGATATTTGAATAAATCATGACTTGTGCATAAACTTTTATAGACAGAAAGAAAAAAAAGTCTTTTATAATTTCTGATATTTGTTTTGGTTATATTTTTCAATACAGACACCTATTTGGGATCTTATTGTCTACCTACAGTGGAAATTTGAAAGCATTCTGCTGAATAGTTTTCTTTTTATTCAAATATTTACATTGTGTTTAAACTTCTGCGACTCACTGTATTTAACAATATAAATGCAGAAGTATTTATTAACTCTCAGACTTTGTTTCAAGAATTTATGTTTATAACTTTATCAAAACAACTGTATCTCGAAACCTCCTTACTTCAAATTTTTCTTATGTACTGTAAAATTTGAGATAAACAAGATCGACTATATTCTCATATGTTTATTTTCACTAAAATATTAATTATTGGGTAATATAGTGAAATTCCATTACAACAAACTTTGAGGGACCTCAAGTTTTGTTTGCAATGAAGGGAATTTTGCTGTAATAGCACAGTATTTTGACTAAAAATGTTTTTTGAATGAAACAAATCAATGCACTTACTGTTTTTTTATGCTTAAGCTCTGCGTTTTTATTCAGTTCTGCATTTAATTCATTCACATTTATAAAATTGGCACAGCTTAGAAATCAAAATCTGAGGGATAAATTAAAGAAGTTACATAGGTGATTGTAACTTGTACTTACTTATAAGCAGCATAGCGAAAATATGATGTATTTTGCATTGGTAAAAACATGGATTCTGTGTCACTAAATAAAGTGCTGTCACTGTCCCAAATCCAATTGTTGTCCCCATCATCTCGTCCACTGGTCCACCATCTAACAAATACAGATATATATGTTAAAATACCAGTCTTCGTGACAAAAAAATAATTTATTAATTTTTAAAATATCTCTTAAAACAAGTGGAAATTTGATCAAGATGACATTAAAAAATATGGAATCAAGAAGTAATTTTATCATTTATTTTCAATTATATTTATCCAGTTTTCATGTTTGATAATCCAAATAACCAAGTTCAAATTAAAACAAAGCTTTAAAAAAAATCAATTAATGACCACTGATGTCCTTTAACCCTTTGAGGGGCGGCAACGTAAAATTCCGCTTTTAGATATTTCACTGGGTGAGTTTACCCTCCAGAATTTTGGAAAAAAGTACCAATGAAACTAGAAACTTAATTATTGAACTCAAATTGATTTCAAAAAATTAAAATTAATTACTTGGAGGCAGAAAAAAAATTATTATGGGGTTCTAAAGTAGAACTAATGGCAGTTAAAGGGTTAAAAAAAGATTTTGAATTTACTCTTGATCTTGAATCAAATGATGCTGCATATTCTGGCTTGCTAAGAACAAAAGTTATACCTGCAGCTGAGCTCAAAATGAGAAACTGCTTTTTAAAGTTTAATGTTTCTATATAATTGATCCAGATTTCAGTTTTAGATTTAAAAAAAAAAATACTGACAATATACAAATTACCATAAGATATTGTATGTAGTTAAAATAAGTTATAAAGAACCACCTTGTGACAGTAACTCAATTTCAATTAAAAGTGCAGGTATGGCATTTGTGCACAGTACAATAGTATGGTAACAGACATAAAAAATACAGTTTCAAGAGAATGAACTCTCCATACAAATAATTACAATCACAATTAAATGCATTATATAGCTCAATATTTCTAACTGATACCAAGATTTATCTTCTAAAACCTGAAAATATAACTTTAAAAAGAGGTATATTTAATCAAGAGAAAAAATAAAGAGTTCAGCTTCAAAGAACTAAAAAATACTACATTATTTCATAAGGAAAATAGATGCTTACTGTCGATGTTGAGGATCATTTTCTCTTAACCATTTGATGATAAAATTGTGCTCTTCCAAAGTATTAACAGCAACTAAGTCTGAGTTGTAAGCTCGACACCTATCAGAAGCATCAAGACGTGTTTTCAAGGGAGTCCGTGTAAACCTATAGCAAGAATCTTTGAAGTCTTCCCAGTTTTTGTGGCAAATTTGACCATTTACTGAAAGAAAACACACTAAAATTACTTCTAAAAACCACCTTTAATGCACATGAAGTTGCATTATTTGTGTTTTTGTGCCATACTCTTGAAAACTTGGTTATTTTCATGTATTTTGTAAACAAGTTCATGGCAGAAAGAAAAAATAAGAAAATCTTCCTTACAGTACAGAACCTTTTTACGGGGTCCACAAAACCCGGAAAACTTTGCTCAGCCCTCCTGCCATTTTTTTAAAAAATTGGCAATTTTAACATTTTTTTAAAAAAGGCACTTCTTAGAAACATCTGAAAAATGAATGTTACCTTTATAATTACTGCACATACTTTTGTACAATTTGAGAAATCTAGTACCAAAATGAGGTTTAAAATGAGGGAAGAGTCCTCTTACACATTAAGTAAAAGATCTGAAACATTTTCCTAAACAAAATTTGGAGATGAACAATTCAAAATTTTAATATTTTCTCTTTTATTCCAACTAAACTCTAAAAAAAGAATATGGACTCATTCTAATACAAATATTTACTTCATGGTAATAAATTAAAGCCTATTAGAGAAAGAAATGCAACTAGGGCAAGAAATGCCAAAAAGAAAAAAAAGGTGCGTTTTAAATGCTCTAACGCTATAATGATCTAGATAACATATATATGTGTGTGTGTGTGTATATATATATATATATATATATATATATATATATATATATATATATATACAGTAACCCCTCGTTATATCGCGCTTTTCAGGGGACAAAGAAAAAGAGCGATATACCCGAAAGCGCGATATAACCGAGGTAATGAAAAATAGTTCTTCTCTTTTCTACGGCCCTGGTGGGAAGCAGTTTCTAACTTAAGATGAAATATTTTGCTGGTATGCACGTTTGTGTGACAGGAATTGCCGCTGTTTTTCCAGGGAATTCAGAAGAATAGAAGAATCTTCGTTTTGTTCATTGACAAAATAAAGAAGAAAGAGAGTTTTTATGACTTTTACCATACGTTTTCATAAATGATTTCAAACTTAAAGCAAGTTTTTTTTAAATAAGCTTTGATATGTCGGGAGACACAAGAAAAGAGCAATATATCCGAATGAGCGATATAATGAGGCGCGATATAACGAGAGTCTACTGTATATATATTCAGTAATGTATGTGAGGGAGGACGGAAAAATTTTGAAACCTAAAAATTTCAATGCCGCAAATTGCACCATTGAAAATGTTAAGTGGGCATTCTTGTGCCCACCAGGATGAATCAATTACATTTTTTCCCTAACCAGATTATGTTATTTTATACTAAAAATATTAACTGAAGATGTTAATTGTGTAGTAAAAACTTACAATAATAGAAACAAAAATAAAATTTAGACATCGATTCAGTATTTCACTTTCTGACATATGACAGTCTTAAAAAACGCGGCAAATGGGATCAAAAGCATAAAAACAGTGAAAGAATTTATTTCAGTAAAATTATTTTACAATTGCATTTTAAGGGTCTAATATAAACATATTAAAATCTATTGACGCAATTGATGCAAAAGCGAATTGATGCCATTTTCAAAATGAAAGCATCAAAAGTTGTACAGGGTTCATACTCATTTTTAGAAATGAAAATTAAGGACTTTTTAAGGACTCAAAATTTTTTAAGGATTCATAGGAAAATATTTAAATAGCTTAAGGAATACAATTTCAAAGTACTCGTTTATGAGTACATACTGTTTTTAAAATGCCGAGATTTGCAATAGACTCTAATTCAAATGACAATGAATTATTATGAGCTATTCGAATGAGTACCATTTTGAATAGCTCTTAAACGATTGGCCTTAAACATAACCTGGCATTATACTTACTGATGACAGTGATCCCAAAGGCTTCAGTGTTTGGGAGCACCTTTTGGATCAGTCAAATGTGTTTTTGGAGCAGTTCCGTAAATATGAATTGATCCAAAGTAAAGCAATAACTGTACAAGGTTTCAGAAATTTGTAACTAATGCTTTGAAGAATTTCACTGGAAATTGCTTCTCAAAATTTTGCTTACGTACAAGTATACATGCAATTATACTTAGGCAAATTATTCAAAACTCATGAACATGTCGTTGTTTCTAAATTTAATTCTAAAAACAGATTTTTTTTTTTGGTTTACAAACCTTTTAGCATCAAAAATGCACAGGTCAAAAAAATAACTTATTTAGAAGTAAAATATGCAGCTAATTGCATTAAGAGCTGAAAGTTTTGTTTTGATCATCCTTTTTCTAAGCTTAAGCCAATTTTAAAAAATATGCCTTAGAAAAAAGTCACTAAAACTACACAAGAGTTTCATTAAATAAATGTTAAGAATACCAACTTAATCAAAATTATCTTTCAGCTGAAGGGAATTGAAACAAGTGGCTAGTGTTCGCAAATTTTACAGAAGTTTTCAGACGAAAATTTAAAGAAAAAAAAAGAACTTTTATTTGGATGAAAAATAATACGAAAGACTATGAGTTAAAGCTTTGCTAACCATTGAGAAATTATCTAAAAGCTGAAATTTCAATTCCTGTAAAGGATGCAAAAAGATTGCACGCACACACCCTGAAGCTATTTTCCCGACATTTTAAGATTTTAAAACATTGAGACTAAAACAGAAATAAAAATATAGATATTTAAACCAACGATTTCAGAAATAAATAAATAATAAAAAGGCGATTTTAACAAAGAAAGCGTTTTGGCGCAGCTTGGGAGCAAAATAAGCAAAAAAAATGCGTTTTGGAGAACTTTGGAGCAGGTGGCATTCGGTAGGCGCAAATTGGCGCAGCTTTGGGATCAATATGATGATAACCTCTACCAATGAACATGAAACAGTTTTTTTTTAATTAAGGAAAATTTTCCAAAATTAAGGACTTTTTAAAAGTTTTTTAGGGACCTTAATTTTGCTGGATTAAATTAAGGTTTTCTTAAGGAAGTACGAACCCTGTTGTAAAACGGTAAATAAAACAAATTATTAAAGTAAAATAATTTTAGAAGAACATTTTATAAAGTGTACATGATGAATGTTATTAATAATCACTGGCATATTCGCAAAAATTTGGAGGAAAGGGGAAAAAAAGAGAAGTAGGAACGTGTAGCAAAATGAACACCCGCTTTCCAATATTAACAGCCGAAAAATTACTTTAATTTCTGTATATAACCAGAACATCACACCTATAAGCATCAAAAATTCAATGCATATAATTTTCTGCCAAAATAAGGTCAAAACATCGCACCAAAGAGAAAATATTGCCGACTTTAGCCTAGACGCTAGATGACGATAATTTTAAAAAGCTAGTAACTTTATCAGAAGCAATCATATTTTTTCTTCAATCCTAGTTATCCGTTCGCAGTTTAAACCCTTTCGCTACCACTGGCACATATATGTGACGCAGGCAGTTTCAAATGACTCTATGGGCTAAATATGCTTTGTATTATTGTGAATACATGTCGCTGCTTGAAATGAACAGTGGCATATTTGCAAAACACTACTTTTCACTAGAGCGTTTCAAAGTTTTTGCAGTAAAACGGAATTTTGAAGTAAAATGGTATTAAGGGTACTTATGCCGAATCAACTTACAGAGACATAGATGTTCCTCCTCCAAGCACTTATTCATAACTGACGCAATGGCGGCTGTGTCGTTATTTACTAGTAGAAGCGCGCCAAAATAATAACTATGCACAACAACACTAACGATTGCTGCGTGATATTTTGAAACTAGAGATATGCCGATATTAGCACAAGAAAGAGTAAAAAAAATTGAATTTTTTGATGTAATTAAAAAAAAATCGATTTTTGCAGATATGCCGCTGTTCATTTCAAACAGCGATGTATCCCTTGATATCAAACAAGTCGGTGTAATTTTCTTCCTTTCTCAGAATTTATCGATATTTGCATTGTAACTGATGTAATTAAGTACTTGTTTCATTTTTTTCTCGGGAAAAAAAAGATACTGAAATGGTTAAGCTTGATTTGCTGTTATGTGCTATTATTACTCTTATTTTCTTTTGTTTAAGTCATGAGCTGGGAGAAACATCCTTACTCTGCCTTTTCAGAGCAATCTATAACAGCAACATAGCAGCAAGCCATTTTGAGTTGCATATAATAAAACAAAGAAGCAAAATAATTAAAACATTACAACTGACTAATAAGTTGTTAATTTCTTTAAAAGAAACCAACAAAAAGTGCAACTTTTGACTACATTAAATACTCATCGCTACATTAAATACTCATCACAGGAAATGTGCTGATTTGTTTTCTTTCGTAAAATTAGCAGATTTGTGTTTAAGGCGATTCTCCTGATTTAACTTCAGAAAAGGCAAAAAATACAAGTTTATACATGGAAAAATGCGTTATTTTGATTTCAGATTTGACCTTTCAATAAATAATTAGTGAAAGGTCCGTTTTGTTTGATTAGCATTTTGTGAAGGGTCTGTTTTGCTTGGTCAGATTTTTGTGAAGGGTTCGTTAACGGACTCGAATTTCCTCTGGCCAGACCTCTGGTCTAACCAATATATAATTCTTTAATAAAGTAACTATATTGATGATAGCTAATAGTATTAATTTCTCCCTTTTCAACTTTTAATGACAAATTTACTTTTTATTTAGGCTCTGCAAAAACTAAGAAACAGAAATAACCATAGCATCCACATGATAAATGTTACTATTGCAACCACTTAGATGTGATTTACTGTTTTGGCGACTTAAAACATTTCATTATTCTAGTAACAAATTTAGCACACATTGTCCCATAATTTTCAAATACCTAAATTATTACACAAAGATTGGCTCAAATTTATGCCTTGAAAAAAAAAGAAGGAATGGAAAGTAAATTGTAATATATATTTTTGCAAAAGGGATAGTTTGCACTACAAAAAATGCTCCTAACATTATGAGAAAAATAAATTTTGCTTCATGATGATTTTTTGCGTGAAAATAAATGCGATTTTGGGACTCCATATTTCTAAAACTACCAAGAGACCACTCATAACATTTTTGTTACATGTTTACTACTATAAGAAGGTTATCCAGTTAAATTTTGGGCTCTCCTCTAACTTACCCCCCTCTTGGCGATTTTTGGAATTTAGATGCATGTTGTGAACGAAAAAATTCGCCAATGGTAACCTTGATACAATGATGACGTTATATCATGATTTGGGATGAGTTATGGTGCTGGCAACCTTAAAACCATGTCGTTTTCACTTGTTTGTGGTGTGGGACGAGAAATTCGAAGTTTGGAGTGTTCCTTATTATTTTTTTCTGCACTACATTCGAAGAAAAAACGTATTACTGTTTTCTTAAAAATTATTTTCATTAGTGTGTGTCAGTATTGGCGCCTAAGAAAATGTAAGTGTTAAGTGAATGGGGGTGTTAACGACTGTTAAAAAGCGAGCTATTTTTAATGCTGGATTAGCAGTATTTTCGATGTTGTTTGTTGTAGGAAGTGAAATCTTTGTGCTTTGGAAATAGGGAATGTTTTTGGTCATTTTGAAGCTCATATTCGCAATTACTTTTGCAGTATACTGCTTTGTATGATTTTTTGCTGTGGTGATTTTTGTATACATGTGAGAAATCACTTATCACAAAAGCGTTTTTATTCTTCATTTATTGAAATTTGAATCTCTTTGATATTGTCTTTTTGACTATGATAGTGTTGTACATTTTTGAAAGGCTTTTGTTTTTGTGTGACTCTTAATTTTCTTGTTGGTACCAAAAGAGCATCGCTAAGAAAGGTGTACGATGTTTTCTGCTGCACATCAAAGTCTTGGCGATGCTCTTTTGGCGCCAACAGGAAAAAGTCCCCAAGAGGGGGGTAAGTCAGATTTGTTCCCCAAGTTTGACTAATTATACAAAAAAAAATCACTTTCTTCAAATGTTTCATACTACTTCTGGGAATAGTGCTATGAGATATCTATTCAAGTAAAAAAAAAGTAAGGATGAGTCTTACTCCCTTTACTTATGTTTTCATGCTAAAAATGTAAAATTTCTCACAGAAAACCCTATTTTTAAGCCATTTTTTCTCAAAATTTTTAATAACTATTAAAAATAACTGTTATAGAAATTTAGATCATTTTTTGCACAATCAAATGGCTTTTGAATCATTTTGATACATTCATAAATAAAATAGTTCTCAGCATATTCGTAAAGTACTCTTTTCATGAAAAGTTGCCTCCGCAGCCACTAAAAAGTAGTTACCAGAAAAAATTATGAAGGTTTAAAATTTTTTAAACCATTATTTCAGGCTCCCAATATAACATTTAATTAACAGGCAAAAAGTTTTAAAAATCAAAAATAGTGAGCAACATTGTTTTCTTTTCCTGTATGATTTCATATGGATCGACCCTATATTGACTGACCGTTAATTGACAAAAAGTGAGGAATACATCGGAATCTGGAAGTTTCTGTAACATGAAATTAACACACCCCCTTTTTTTCCTTTTTCATAAATTTAATAAAGATATGAAAAAATAGAAAAGTGAAAAAAATTAAAAAAATCACAATCACAAAAACAAATCCTTTGCGAACATTGCGTTTGCAAATCATTTTGTACAAAAATATATTACTCACTTACTTCCAATCGTTAAAATGTTGAAGATCTTTCACATTTTTTTAACATTTACCTCCAACAAATTTGGCGAAACCTTCCTGATTTTTTTTTTTTTTTTTGAAAAATTAATATACTTCAATTTCCAATTTTTGCAACAAAAGTAGAGAGGGTTCGACTCATGCATATGATATTTTCATTCTTAAACATTGCGATGCTGTCAATACCCGAAATGCTGAGCAACCGAAATTTTTCTCCTACAACTTGAATGGATGCAATGCTTACATGGGTTCAGTAGATTCTCCAGTTTTTAATATACAGCGTTTGTGTGGTAGATAACAGAAGAGTCCTTTTGAGAAAAATTAGTGGTTCTATCAAGCTGCTTATTTTTTTAGTGATTTTCGATAAATTTCAAAGGGAAATTAATATTTTTAGAATGTTAAAATTTCTGAAATATTTTCGGAAACGGCAGAACAAAATATTCAGACCACAAACATCCCTGGGTTATTCAGCAATATTCGTTACGTGTATATTAAAAATCATACTTACCATATTTGTAAATTGTGCATAGTAAGATGACTATGACTGCATGAGAGTGAAATGGCATAAACATGACTAGAACATGAAGCACAAGACCCTGCAAAAAATATGAAACACTAATTAGAAGAGAAAGCATTTATGCAAAAGCTAGTTGCATACAACGTGGGATCTTTTGATGCTTAAAGTATCAGAGGTAGAGTTCGAAATTAAAGATTGTTAGTCACAATTGTTATGTTAAAGCCAATTGTCCTGTATTTTATTTTCCTGAGCATTAATAAAAGTAGGCTGTCCACATGCATAGGTATACTATACACAACAGCGACAATATCACAAGAATTTTTATTTAAAATTAGCTTTCAATAATTGTTCTTTACTTATCTATAATTTTATTAGTAAAGCATGGTATTTTGAAATTCTCTGTAACAAACACATCACTATCGTAACAGTTATAATAGTTAGTTCTTTTGCTTAAACAATATAAATTAATTTGAACTTACTCTGAATCAGAACAGTTAGGCAACTGAAACCAGTCATGAGATTAAAGAAAAGACGTTGTCACGTTTTGTGATTAAAAACTTTGATTTGATGCTTAGATAATAATACCCTAGGCTCCAAGTTTGATGCCTAAAATTTAGATTACACTGAAGCTTTTCTTTCCCTACTCATCCTGATCAAGAAACTGTCATTGATACAAAAAGTATATTTTTAAAAGTAATTTCAAAATACAATCAATTTTGACTTTAATCAAATCTTTTTTTTATTTGGATGTTTGACAGATCGTGATGGGAATGCAATTGGCAGTACATTACAAAACTATTCAATATTTTTCATTTTCAGACATAGGTATATTTGATTAAATCGAAAATTGCACCTAGTTGCACATTTTCACGCCTAAAAATCCATACTAAACCTCATCATGACATCTACGTTTAAATTCTTGTTTCTAACACTATTTGATACATATCATCAACAGTCAACACTTGTAAAAAAGAACTCAAATCGACCTTTAAAATCAGCTGTTTATCCAAGAAAAAATACACAACAAGTAACAGGGCATAAATTGTAAATACAGTTGACGCTGGTTATAAAGACTATCCCAATATATATAAGGACCAGTGGTAAAACCCCCAACTTTAACCCAATATACTCTATGTTCTAGAGCTTATAACGACCACTCGTTATAAAGACCTTTTTCTTTGGAACTGAGATGGGCGAAATATCAAACCTGGAATGTATAGTTCCTTTTAACAGTAATGTGTTTTGAGCATGTTCGAATAAACAAGGTTTTACTGTATTGATATTTTGTTTCATATTAAATTACTGTCTTCAAACTAAACCCAGTAGCTTAACAGCTTGAGGGGGATAAGGCCCACTGTGCCCATCTTAGTTTTCTTGACCCACGGCTCTGGGGTGCAAGGCAGATGTTCCAATTAGCTTGTCAGCTGTACCTAGAACTTTCAGGGTTTAGTTCTAAAGTATGCTTGGTTCTCGTTTTATTCACTCACTGAAGAAATGAAAGGCTGATTCGACAATCACCAATATGAAATCATACCCGAGTCTGTGTCAGAAAATGACTATTGTAACAAAAATCTTGAATGTAGAACCAACTTCCAGGGGCTAAGGTATCATAAAAAGTTTCACATTATCCTCAAAGCAGAATATTTTGCAATGTTCTGCAACGTTAAACCATTTGATCAAAATTGTTCTGCAAGTACTTCATGCACTGTACACATAAAAACATGACCTTTTCAAAAAATGTTCCCAAAATCAAAACTTTCAAACAAGGCCCTAAAAGGAATATTTGTTAATTCGTTCACTAGTCTTACTGCAGAAAAAAGCATTAAAATTTCAGGCACATTCCTAACAGAAAAAGAAAAATCCTGTATTATGGCTCCATTCTCCGCAGCTAAACGTCCTGCCTCTGTTCAGGGCTAGATTTAGACTTCAAAACACTCTGTGCACAAGTAAAAAATTGCGCCCCTGCAGAACGACATTGTGTGTATATATATATATATATATATATATATATATATATATATACCGTATTTTCGGGTAGATAAGCTGCGGCTTATACGTGTTTAAAAGCTGAATTTTAACTCCTGCGGCTTATACGCCATGGCGGCTTATACGATGTAAAAGTGGTTTTTTTTGTTTTTTAAAAGTACATTTTATGTTTATTCATTACCTAAAACAAAGCAAATTAGAGTCTAACATCGAAAGTTACTACTGCAACACTCTTGAACAGTTCTATTTTGAAAAGGGTGACAGCATTTCTGCTTATTCAGATGTTATTTTATCTTAATGGGATCGGATCCCATAACCAAGGGGAATAAATTAAGAAAAAAAAAACTTCAACAATAACCAACATATCTAATGAACGAATCCAAACGAAAAGCAAATAAAAAATCAAAATCGCCTAGGATAAGGAACAGGAATAAATTAAGAAAAAAAAACTAACCATGAGGAATCCAAAGGAAAAAAAAGGAATCCAAAGGAAAAAAAAAACGCTCGCGCAGCTGCCCATTGCTGAAGGAATGGGAAATAAGGTTGCCGTAGAAACTAACCAGCAAGAGGCCAGGGTTACTATAAGTTGCAGTTATCGCCAAAATGCCGCAACGTTTAAATTATTATCTATGTTTTTGAATGATGTTAATAGGAGTATACTGCAGCGTACGTTTTTGCAGATTAAAATTTTAACTGTGTTTTATGCGGCTTATACGCCGATGCAGCGTATCTGATGAAACACTTTTTTTTTCTCCCGAATTTTGCCAAGTGCGGCGTATACGGTGGTGCGGCTTATCTCCCCGAAAATACGGTATCTGTGTGTGTGTGTGTGTGTGTATGTATTCGTAGCAAACTAAGCCATTGAAATGTTTAGGAGGGGTTTTTTATGTGGTAATTTGCTCTTTTTTGGGGCAGGAGCAGTGGCGTACCGACGGGGGGGGGGGGCGGAGGGGGCGGTCCGCCCCAGGCCCCGCGTTGGCATAGGCCCCAACATTTCGTTTTTATTGAAAAAAAAATTTTTTTGATTATTTCCCCCATCAGACCTGTTTGGATTCATTAACAGTTTGTCCATTTACGTTATTAATTTTATTAAGAATGTTTTATCGTTAACGGACTAGCTGCCAAGCGTAGATGGGGGGGGGGGGGTCTCATGGTTGCCTGTTGACGCTTTTGAAAGAGGCCCCAAATTTGTTTATTTGAGCATTTTGAGCTCTTTTGTCTGATAAAACTTTTAAAAAGTAAAATGCATTTATACGGCTTGTGTACTGAATAGGCCAACTAGGCAGTGGCCTAAAGCACCCGCTCTTTAGAGGCCCCTAAATGAGCAAAAATATTTCAGTTCTAGTACATAATTTAAGAAAAAGAAGAAAGATTATGATTCCCTCGTATATATTTTTCTTCTCCTTCTACTCACATGTGCTTTAAGGTTGTGAGATGCTTTGGGCTTCAACAATAAATATTTTGAGTGAGTGATTGATCGCTGCAGTACCTTGTAGTCGGCCCTCCTGATTCCGTGTGAATGTTTGTGCTTTTAAGGTTGACTACAGAGAGCCCCAAAAGTGCTTGGTCTATGACCCCAAAATATCTTAATCGAGCCCTGTTATCAGAAATGCTTTTTTAAAATAAAAATAATGAACTTTTTTAGCTCGTTTTTCAGCGTTCATGAAATCCACATCTCACGCATTTTCATAGTTTAATTATGGTGTGGATAATTGGAACTTTACCCCTTACCTGGATCACCCCAAAGTATAAGAACATCCGAATTTACAATTCCTACCACATGGTTTTAGGTACCCCTCTTTCTTACTGAATTTTTGAGTTATTAATTAAGCTCATTTTTTTTTAAATATTGATTTAGTTAAAGAGAAGCAAGAGCAGTGATATTCACAAACAATACTTATGTTACTACTGTCGTCATAATTAAGAGGCCTTAAATCCAAATTTTGCTGCAATTCATTTATAAAGATTTTTTGTTGTTTGCTCAAAGATATAGTTGTCAAAGAAATTTTTAAATTTGTTCCAGCTGTGCTCTACTTATAAGCTCAAAATTTTTAAAGAATATAATAGCATGTATGAAGGTTAAAAATTTATGTCTTCTAGTTTTTCCCATCTTTTTTTTCATCTTGAAGATAAGGCTTTCTTTCATATAAAGGCAGATTATGGCTTTAGTCCTTTTTCAGTAACGCACTTATACCATAAAGTTTTCCTATGCCCCTCTCTCAAACTGCAACAAAGCTGGTTCGGGATCTCCGTTCTATCTTTGCTGCGAGTTCCTGAGTTTCATAATCGAGAGCTGGCTGGTGTGATCAATGTGGAACATTAATTTTCTACAGTAGATCGCCCAAAATCTTTTAGTTGATTTGTGAATCTGATTGTGCATATTCAAGAAAATTAAATTTATAAATGCTTTCTATAAAGATTTAAAAGTCAGTTGGTGTTGGCATATCATTATAAAGGTGAGGAGCTGGAGAACAAATTGATAAAGATATAATTAATTAAAAAATCATCGTTTTTGTCTTTTTTTGTTGCATAAAACGAAGCAACATAATAAAACAAAGGATGATGAAAATTGTATTTGCGTGGTTAGAAATTACAGCTTTTCCGATTTGAAACATTCGGTACATGTGTGTCCAATTTCTTTTTCAAGTGTAAATTTACCCAGTGTTAATGTACCCTCACAAAATAACTTGTAGTTTTGAATTACACTGTCGAAGTTTTATGAATTTGTTACCATTAATAAGCATAAAAAGCGTATCTTTAACCTACATTCGCCTCTGTTTGAAAATATAAATCCAAAATTATCGGCGAATAAACAAAGCACAAAAGAAATGGGTTATTTTCAAAATTTGCTTACATTTGCTGTCCGGAGGTTAAAAAGACGATTTTGAAGCATAACTTATGTTTTAAATTCAATGCGAACAATTATTTTCTGCAAGAAATACCCCAAAAAAAATTCTATCACTCAAAAAATTATTTAAATTTATTTATTTATTTTTATATAAGTCTTTAAAAATGAAAATCTAGGCTAAAACGCTTGTCCATTTCCAATTTTCGCAAGTTCAACTACTTTTTTTATGTACTTAATTGTATAAAAAAGTATATACAACAAATTATTTTTATATATTGACTATTAGTACATGATTTTCATAATAAATATTGACAATAGTAATTTTTTTTCATTAAGAAATGTATGAATATATTTTGTCCGGCAGTTCTTGTCAAGTCCGTTACCCTAAGATTATCTTAGCTAAAAAAGGTATTTATTGCAGTCAAAAGATGGTAACACGTATTCAGTTAACTTAACAAACTAGTGACGTAACTATTTCGTACCATTTTGTTTTCCTGAGTCGAGAGGTATTGCTGTGGCGTTTCGCACAAGATTTCTTTCAGGTGCGTATTTTTATTCTTTGTCAAGTCTGTTACCAAAGATTTCAGTATTAATTTTTACTTTTTCTGAACTTTTACCCCGAAATATTGTTTATTATACAACTCTAAGAAAATGCATGGTTGTTCAATTTTCAAATTCGACAACCTAGCCATAATTTGACATTTTGGTTGAAATGTCAAGTCCGTTACTGGTCAAATCCGTTACCAAACAGTTTTTGATCAATATTTTAATGATCACAAACATCGTTTTAAGCTTCAGGGACCCTAATAATTTCAAATGAAATTGGTTCTAGGAGCTATGATATAGTTTAAAAGTGAGATTTCATATTGATTTTGTATGGTAATGGACGACAATTTGTCTTGCAACTTAAGGTTTTACGACAGCATTTTAATACTTAATTATGCATCAAAGTGAACAACCAATTACTTTTTCACACACCTAAAATATGTGACAAAACATCTGTTAATGATTCTAAAAGAAAATAGCAAGTTAAAAAAAAATTACTAAAAAATTCTGAAATGTAAGCATATGGTGAAAATGACCCAAATATTTTAAGTTTATGTAGGTGTAAATAACTATTTTACTGCACAGTGTAATATGAAGAAAATAAAGATTAAAAAACTAAATGCTAGTACATTGATCATTTCAAAAGTATTTTCAATTAATTAATGCATTAACCTATCTGACTAATGGTTCGTTTGGTATCGTTTTCTTGTTTAATAAAGACTACAATTTACCTGAATAATATAATATACAGTCAAAAGGATCGTAATTTTACATTTACTCTCAATGTCCGTTTAACTCTTGGGTGTAAAAAGGGTAAGGATAAAAGTAATTAGCGTACCCAATATCAGTGGCAAATCTACGGGGAAACAAGTTTGTTCTAGGGCCCTTGTCTTAAGCGATAACTTTTTGAAAGACGGCTGACAAGCGTAGCACTCAACCACTGTTCCAAGAAAAAGGTCGTGATTCCCTCCTCCCCCTTTAAGAGACCAAAAAATTCCCAAAACTGCGGTTTCAATTCCTTTTTGGAAAGTATCAGATCCATAAGACTTAGAACAGCAATCATTCGTGTTCTCAACCATGTCCTTAAGGGCAACTTTATATTGCCTTTTCATTACTTAAAATTACAAATAGGCTCCCAGAGAAGAACAGCTGATATGCATTTCTTCCGAACTTGGCCAAACACAGCATAAAATGAAAAATGATCAAATAAGCTTTGTGCTGAACTATATTTGAAGTTAAAAATCAACGTAAATAAAGCACAAATAAGGTAGAAAGTACAGCAAATACATTTACAAGAAAGTACATTTGCTGTACTTTCTACCTTATTTGTGCTTTATTTACGTTGATTTTTAACTTCAAATACAGCATAAAATGGTTTTTAAGCTTCGGGAATTTTGACATTTTGCGATTTTTTTTAATTAGAGCCCATGAATCCCCCCTCTTCCCCTTCTCTCAAAATGCATTTGTAGGACTTCAACTCCAGATAATTTCTGAAGGAGAGCACCCATTACGTTTTGACTAATAACTTAAAATTGCGTTTTTAAAATTTTAATTACAAAGAATTTCTGGGGACAGCCCCCAAAACCTAACTTTTCTCCTAACGTCATCAAAGAAAACCTAAGATGCGTTTCGAGAACATCAATTTTAAAATTCACGCACTCCCACCCTACTAGCAAAATTAGCCTAAAACAGAGTCCTTTTAAAACGTGGTGTATCAATTTCGAAATTTTTGCCGAGGAAGATAACCTTAATCCCTCCCCTAGACCTGACGTTTCCAAAGATCAAAGATAGCTAAACATTGCATTTTCAGAACTTTATTTTTTTAGTTTCAGGATGGGGTCCTGGCGACGCGGCGTATTTAGATAAGATTAAAAAAAAAAAAAAAAAAAATCGGGTGAAAACTCCCAATTCTCCTTTTAACGTCACTAAAGCCGCAATGAATTTTTCAATATTAAACTTATCTTATGTTTTTTACTTCAACTTACTTATTTTTTAAATTAGAACTTGATGTGGTTAAAAACGAAGGAAGATGAAGGACCGCAATTTCAAGTTTTTGTCCTTCTTTTGAAAAATGTAAGATTCGGTGCTGAGTGCACCATAGGGTACGCGTACATTTTGTTTAAGATTTACAAACGATTTTACTTCTAGGTAGGCCCCATATTGACTACCGCCCCAGGCCCCCAACAATGTTGGTACGCCACTGGGCGGGAGGATCTTCGTGGCACATGAAGTCTTGCCCATCTAGCCAGGGCAATGGCAACGCGAGAGAAGGAGAAGAAACATGTAACATGTGGTGCCTTTCGTTTTTGCTAATTACATCATACATACACTTACAACATACACAGACTAAAGCAAATAATATTGAACGTGAAATGAGATTTAAGATTCTTTAAGTTTAAAATATTATGCCAAGTATTTTAACTATGAACTTTATGTTTTTCAAAAATCGTGAAAAGTCTTACTTACGTAGAATAGGTCCCATTTTGGCCTACCACAAAAAGATCACTTGAAAATTTATTTTTCAAAATATGGACCAAAAAAAGTAGTTTAGGAATTAATACAAATAGTAAACATAACTTTTCACTTAAAATATTTCATTTAAAAAAGTTGACAAATCAGACAAAATTTTCTTACGAATTTTCAGTTTGGAAAATTCCTTAATTAATTGGGAAACGTCTTTAAACTGTTCATGAGTTCATGTTCAATTCCCAATACATATAGGTCTGATAATCTTGATTAAGTTATTGTTATTTTCAAATAGATCTTTATTATTTTAAGCTTGGAAAAACTACGTTCTCCAGCGCCAACTCGGTTATATCAATCCATGGACTTCAGTTTCGTGCTTATTATGAACTCATCAGCATGGAATATGAAAGCAACCAAGTTGAAGGCAAAAATCCTCTTACTGAGCAGGAAAGCCAAAAAAACTGGTAGCTAATGTGAAATTAGAATACCAGCGAGTGACCGCACTTGGTACGGTACAACTCGTAAATTTTAAGGCAGAGCTGGGGTATAAAGCAGTGAGTAACCGCCCCTAAGCAACGGCTTAGGCAGGAAAATGCAATACATCGCCAACTAGGTTATTTCGAGCCATGGACTGCAGTTTCCTGCTTATTATGCACTCATTAACATGGAATACGAAAGGACCGAGTTGGAGGCAAAAATCCTCTTATAAAGCAAAGAGAGCCAAAAAACTGGAAGAAACTGCAGTCCATGGATCGAAATAACCAAATTGGCGGTGTATTGCATGTTCCTGACTTAGCCCTTGCTTAGGGGCTGTTACTCACTGCTTTATACGTTCTCCAGTTTCAACACTGATTAGCAGAGTTAATAGAATTCTTAGAGCAATGCTCAAATTTGGAGCAAAAATAATTTTCGTAATGAAATTCGGAGTTTCTAATGGTGATAGATTTTTTTTCGATTAGAGAACACACTAACTGATATTTCATTGCAAAGTTCAGCACTGTTTATATCAGATGATTCACCATCCTTTAGAATCGCCTCAAGATCTTTACAGCACGACATAACTGTAGATACCCCCCTCCCCCCCCCCACACACAGCAAGAAGAAATGTCTGCTCAAAAAAATTATGACCAATCTCCTTTGTGCATGTGTAACTGTTTTAGGAAGTTTTTTAAAATGCCACATGTCGATTAAAGGCAAACGTACTAATGCTAAAGCTTCACGTAAGAGATTCAAAATTTTTCAAGGAGCGTACTTATTTACTTGTTCGTTCATTTAGCAGATTTACCAATCTCCTGGCTGCATATTTGACAGTGTTTTAAGAAGATTTTTAAAGGCCAATCGTCAATTAAAGACAATCATAATGATAAAACGTCACTTAAAAAAACCAATTTTTGTCACGTAGCTTATTTAATTATTTTTAAATTTATTAAATTGAATTTTCATTAGAAAGGCAATGAGGGCGCCTTTTTGTTTCTTGAAAAAACAAAGGTGCTTTTGCCTCCAAAGGAAGGTTGAAGGGCACAATTATGTGTGGGAAAAGTCAGGCAAAACCTATGTACAGGATCTTTCTTGGAACACTATAACACTATAAATATTCCAACTTAAGCGCCCCCTTTTTTCCTTCTTAAAAAAAAATACTTTCCCAATGAAAATAATGACTAATCACCTAGGTACAAAGGTATAGTATAAGGGTTTTAAAATTTCAAATGTCAATTAAAAACAAGGGTATTAATGTTAAAATTTCAAGTAAGATCATCTATTCTTACGCCTCCCCCCCCCCCTTCCTAAGCCAGCGGTATAAAGAAGCTACTTTCTCTAGATAAGGCAACAGGCAGCAACAAATAATCGCTAATTTACATTCTCCTTTAGGCAAGAGGAGGGAGAAATACTAGATGGTTTACTTCCACACATGATGCCATGGCCGCAGACACAGGCACCCAAAAGCATCATACGAGTTGCAGTGAAGCTTTTTTTAAAGTAGGGGTGCACAACCTTTTTCAGTGAAGGGCCACATACGTAGCAGGAGCTCTATTTGAGGGCCACATGCCAGCCCATCATTTGGAGGGCTCGTGAAGAGTAATTACCCCCCCCCCCCCCCCACAGGCGCTGAGAAAGTCTTGTTTTTTGTTTTTGTTTTTTAATTTTGAATATATTTTGCTATATTATTTGAAGGGCCAGGGGAAAAAAGATGAAAAAGACCAAAAAGCGATTTCGAGAAAAACGAAGAACAAAGTTTGATTTCTCGTAGCTTCTTATATCGTTTTTCGAGTTTTCATGCACATTTTGGTCACTTCTCATCTTTTTTACCCCTTGTTGTTCTAGCAGATGATACTAGTTCTTCATAGCCCCTAGATAGCGCTAATATCTCAAAATTGACGAAAAAGTGACATTCATCTTTTTTCCCACTGGCCCTTCATTTGCAATGAGTACATATCCTTTGCCCCATGGAAAATTAAGAAAATTGATGGGCCTGGCAGCATGCACCAGTACTTTGCTGATATTAATAATGTAAGAAAAGCTGTAATTGAAATTTTAATATTTTTACTAAATGACTTGTTGGGAAAAAATACCAACTTTATTAAAACATGAAACTACAAAGTATTTCATATTACATGACTCACAGTGAAAGGTTAAACCTTTTTAAGGGAAGAAAGGTTTTGATCTTATGATACTAAGAAGATTTTCTCATTAAAGTTGCTTAGCCATCAGAGGCTTAAAACTTTGCATGTTTTGAAAAAGGTGTTACCATGTTTGCAATATTTTTGTAACTTTGTGCTTTAATAATGTCGAACTTTATCACTTATTAAAACGGAACAAATCTGACTTAGCCCCCTCTTGGCGATATTTGAAAAAAAATCGCCAATCATACGGCGATACATTTTGGTGTATGGTACAATGATGACGTTATTGGATGATTTGAATGAGCTATGGTACTGGCAACCCTTCAACTACGTCATTTTCACTTGTTTATGTTGTGGTGCGGAAAATTGGAAGGAGTGTTGCTTTTTATTTTTTTCGCGTTGTATCTAAAGAAAAAACGTATTACTGTTTTTTTTTTCGAAACTATTTACAGTAGTTGTCTGTCCGTATTGGCGCCTAAGAAAATATGAGTGTTTGCAAGTGTTAAGTGAATGGTGGGTGTTAACAACTGTTAGAAAGTGCGCCATTTTTTGAGTGCTCGATTAGCGGTATTTTCGCTGTTATGTGTTGTAGGAAGTGAAATCTTTGTGCTTTGGAAGTAGGGAGATGAATTATTTAGTGTTGTGTCAGTATGTGTCGTAATTAGCAGTTGTCATCTGTTGTATCGGCACATCCTAAGCAATATGAAGGTGAGTTCATATTTGGCTGTTTTGTTCAAAAATTGTTAACATGAAATATTGAGGTTCATTTTTACTTCAATCTTGCAAATTGAACGAAACCCCGTACTTTATGCTACTTATTTATTTCCTTAGCAACATATGGAAAAAATTTTTTGTGTCGTTTAATATTTTTATAGCGTTTTTATTTATAAAAGCGTTAATTTTATGTACTGAATAACTAAAATAAGCCACCTCTGGTACTTTTGAAAAATATGAAGCGTCATTTTATGGAAAATTTTATAAGCAATTTTGAAACATGATAGAAAATTAATTGATGGTTGTTTGCGACGTACTTAGGAGACGTTTTTACTATTCATACGTCGAAATTTGAGGAACTTTTTAAATTGTTTTGACTTTACTTTGACAAAATCTTTTAGTGCGACATATGTTTGAGAAGTTATTGATTTTGTTGATGGCTAGTTTTTAGATACTACGCTACTATAGAAATAAGGAATCTTTGCTACTTTAAAAAACAAATAGTGTTATTTTTCTGCAAATGTATCTATACAGTAGTATTATTGCAGCGCTTATTCGCTGCATTTCATGCAGTTGTAGTACGTTGTTTTATTATGAACCATAGACATTTTAGGTAAAATAAGGTACATAATCTTTATTGTTTAGTAATATTTGCTTGTGTAAATGTTACTAATTAAACAAAATTACCAACAATGTTTTTGTTGGGTTGTTTTGTTAATTTTGAAGCGTATATTTGCAATAACTTTGCAGTATAGTATTGTGTGTGATTTTTTACTGTGCTGACTTTCGTATACATGTGAGAAATCACTGTTATCTGAAAAACGTTTTTATTCTTCATTTGTTGAAATTGAGGATTTTTGATATTCCCTTTTCGATTATAATACTGTTGTACATTTTTTATGTCAATCTGAATTTTTCTGTTGGTGCCAAAAGAGCATCGCTAAGAATGTTGTACGATGTTTTTTGTTGTACATCGAAGTCTTGGCGATGATTTTTGGCGCCAACAGGAAAAAGTCGCCAAGAGGGGGGTAAGTCAGATTTGTTCCATTAAAACTAAAGAAATCAAACATTTTATTCAGCAATACAAAATCAATATGTAATTCGAGCACAATAAGATCCAAAAAGGACATTTGGCAAAACTGCCAACAGTTCCAAAGGAACTAGGCCACAGTGCAAACACAAAATTCTACCATTAGCTGGATACAATATGAATATCAAACAAAATGATGACTTAACGAAAAAGGAATCATGATGCAAAAATTTACAAACATTATTTTTCTAAAAATTCAGGGAAATGCCATGAAATCAAAATTAGCAATTGGATGGCTGAGATTGAAATTTATCTACCAATTTTTATATATGGGCCCCAAAGCAGAGTACTTTGTGATGTTCTGCAACGTAAAATAATTTGACAAAAATTGTTCTGCAAGTACTTCAAGCACTGTACACGTAGAAACTTGTTTACAAAAACACTGTTCAAAACCTGTGTCAAACTGTTTGTTCAACACTGTTTCAAAACCAGTAATCCTAGACTGTTTTCAAAAACAGTAATCCTAGAATCAAAACCGTTTCAGAACCGTTCCATTTCACAGAAATTGTCCTAAATTTCTGTAAAATTATATTTTTAGTTAGAAAACCAATTGCAGAAAAACTGCCTTTTCTGCAAAAATTTCTAGAATTTCTGTTGAATTTCTTTCAAAATTTTCCCTTACATTTGAACAGAATGGTTCTGCAGTTCAGATACCTGTTCTGCAACACACGTTCCAAATTTAGCAGTATTCTGCTTTGGGGTATATGGGTTCATTGTTGATAGTTGAAATTCTCAACATGCTTGCATTTTTCTTAATATTGAACTCCAAAAGTCTCAACTATTAGAAACTTCATTTGCATATATCAGAGGCCAGTAAGGTAACTAACTCCATCTCTTTCAAGAGCTTCATTAACAAGAGCACCAAATAATTTAATTTTTACTTGTTTTAGATCGAAAAATATCCATTCACCACGCGGTGAGTGCAAAAATTAAAAAATGGTGGTTAAAAAAAATGCTCACATTTGTTTCGAAAAATACGTTTCTGTTCTTGCTCAGTGTGATTTGTTTCGTGCATTACTCCAAAAATAAGAAGTAATATCGTAACCTGGAAGCCGATGCTAAAAGATTGCTGAAAAATTACATGTAAACATTTAAAGTGCACTTAGCACGTGGCATCAAAAAACCACATGAAAATATGCCCAAATTGCTAAGCATTTAGGATATAAAAGTCAAATTAGTAGGGTTCTGTCATTCAAGTTGGAAACAGAGCTTGAGCAATGAAGTATTTAAAAAATATGTAACCTTTTTCAAAATGGCGTTATTTTTTTTTTTTAATCTTTTTCAAAATGGGGCAATTTTTTTTTATTTTTTTTTTATATCATGGTTGTTACTATAACAATTATTATGTTTGCTGAATCAATGCCAAGAAACTATAAAGGGTATGCTGTCCACTGGTTCATAATTCAAAATTGAAATTTTCTGATCTACTCTTTTTCCCTACAAAGTTCTAAAATCTTTCTTCAAACGAATTTAGGAGCGTTTTTATTCGGTGTGTGTAGTTTAAAATACAATCAGCAAAACCTTTTTGTTTTTTCTTTCCCCTCTAAGTTAAAAAAAAAAAAAAAAAAGTTTTCTTTTTTTTTCACCACAAAAAATCAAATGCACTCGCGGGCCGCACATCGCTACGAGGCGGGCCGCAGGTTGTGCACTCCTATTTTAAAGTAATGTTGTCATGTGCAACGAAAATTTACGTTTTATTTTTTACTAGAATTTTTTATTAATTTTGCGCCCCTTAATAATTTTCATGCCGTGCAAGGGCACAGACTGACGAGTGTTAGTCCGAGCCTGCTCTGTTCTTTCAAACATCAAGGAACTCTGACAATGTTTTCATTCAGAATAACAGCACAAGGCCAATAGTGCAACCAAGTGATGATTACACAAAGATGTTGAATACAAAATTTTTGCTTTATATAGCTAATCATTAACAGATCAGTATTCGGGGAGGACGCTTTAGGGGAATAATACAGGTGTAGCCAAAGATAATTTCCTGTAGAATTTCTACAGATTTTCTGCAAATATCTTTCAACCGGGCACGTGCCGTGAACGAAAGCCCAGGGTAGGCAGATGAGATAATTTGTGGAATAATATCACATATGTTGGAAAAAAGCATATGCTGTTAACCGTAATAAAACAGTATGAATATGAATGATATTTACGTAGTCTCTAGTATAAACATATATAAAAATGTTTTCATCTGATTCTATAGAAAATCCATTCTTCTTTCTTTCATTGTGGATGTTCTTTCATCTGTGACTTTTATAAAAATAGAAAGTGGGGTCTTGTTTCATTTTGTTCACTTTCTTTTTCTATCGACATCAAAACAAGAAAGAAAGGTTGTTAATTTGTCATTCTCTTCCTTTTGCTGCTCTTAGTTCTTTTTATGGCCGAAAATATTCACTCTAAAAAAAATTGTGGCTGGTATAGTCAAAATTAACTGCAACAACATTAGTTTCTGGAAACAGTTGGTTCAGTTCACTTTTCAAAAATAAAAGCAAGCACCTTTTTCATACATTTGTCAAGAAAAACTTGTTCCCATAAATATCTACAAATCTGCAACCCGTCATATAATGCCAAAAAGTTTCGGTACTTTTTTTCTAGACTGCTGAATGCAGCCTTATCAACTCTAAAAGCTAATTTTTAAATTTGACTTCCATATA
This sequence comes from Uloborus plumipes, assembly GCA_038373865.1. Classification (NCBI taxonomy): domain Eukaryota; kingdom Metazoa; phylum Arthropoda; class Arachnida; order Araneae; family Uloboridae; genus Uloborus; species Uloborus plumipes. The sequence continues at coordinate 204,205 of JAXGGA010000220.1, forward strand.
ATAATATGAATTTTTTAATATTTTGTCGCTTTACTTGGTAAGTCTTTTTTTTTTCAAAAAGTTTAAACAGAACAACTATCCTGAGGCATCCTTATCCCTAACATGGGATTAACATATCCTTAAACATGGGAAACAATATTACAAATGAAAAAACGAAACATTTGAAAATTACGGAAACATTTCATAGAAAACGAACAACCATATAAAAAACGAATCAAGCTGCCAAAACCATTGAGAATTTTGATAACGCTCACCGCCCTGCACATAACAGCCAAATTGCAGCGGAGAAACGAAGATACCGGCGGAGAAAGAGTGTAGCTTTCGAGCTGATCTTCGTCGGCTACGCCACATAGGCTGATTTTATTCTGCCTCCAAGGTCGCTTTGGCTAACGCGAAGAGGGAAAAAGTGCGGCACGCGGGTGTTTTGCATGTTAAGCATTGCATAGACACGGAGGTCGAAAAGCAGCGTCGGTAGCTGCTTTTCAAGTGTACCCCAATGGGAAAAATTCCATTTTTTCTTCTTTTTTTCTATTATTGCTGTGTAAAACCGAAATATTTTTTTTTGCAATCAACGCATTAAATGTCATTGAATGAAGTGGTGAGGTTGGTTTGTTTTCTTCGTGGGTAGGCACTGCCTACCTTGCCTACCCAGACGGCCAGGGTTGTTTGATTTCGTCCGGGGTGGAAAAAACCGCCGGAAAAAACCTGGAAAAAACCGCCCCGGACAAAATAGCATTTTGTCTATTTCGTCCATTTTAAAGAAGATGACAGTTCTTGATTAAAAAATACCAAGTTTAAAAGTAATGTTTTAAAATATTGATTTTTTTTCAATGAGGTAATAGTTTTATTATTAAAATTAGCACACATAATTATATATACAAACAAATATTTAATAAACATCAGATACTATAAAAGTATAGTATCTGTATAAAATAAATGAATATTAACGATAAGATTTAATGCTTATGGGAGCACACATCAGCAGTAAATAATTTTAAGATGTTCATTTGTTGTGAAGGAGTTTCATTGTCAACAATAAAAGTGTATATAAAATATAGAAGTAGAAATAAAAATTTTACAAGGTTTCAGTATCAAAATATTAAAAACCCTATGAAGTAAACAATTTTTGACGTCAAGAAAGAAAATTTTGCCATGTAATTAAATATGTTCCTATAATAACATTAATCTATCCATAAAACAATGGTGTGTACATAAATATTTTACAATGGGGCAACATTCATTAAATCCTCAAAACATATAACTTAAAATGAATAATGCAGAATAAGAAAAATGAATTTTTACATAAACGAATAAAAGTCATATTGTTAAATTTTAAAGGATATTCAATGTGCATACAAAGAAAAAAATCAGTAATCGTCAAATGCTTCAATTAGTTAAAAATCAATGGGTTAATTGCCATTCTTTTTTTTTTTGTATGATACCATCATTCTATTTTGGGAAATAAGTTATGCAAGAGAGATACTAATTGTACATCATTTCATTTCTTTTCATTTTGTCAAACGTATTATTTTCTTTTTCATTTCTTCCATTTTGTCCATTTCATCCATTTCTTCCGGCGTCCCGGACTTTTTGCGAAAAAGTGGACAAAATGACAACCCTGCAGACGGCACGTCCCTGCTTTCAACTAAACATATAATTTTGAGCAAATTCTAGATTTTGTCCTGTTTGAAGCAAATCTGAAGTTCCTGCAAATGTCGTGAAAAATTCGACTTTTTTGAAATTCTGCCTAGTAAGCGTAATTTGCAAGAGTTTTGGGGCTTTCTTTGTTTTCTACTTTGAAGAAATCCACAGAAGTTACACTGAATTTCTGTAAAATTATATATTTAGTTTGGCAAACTAATAGCAGAAAATCTGTTTTCTCTGCAGAAATTTTTTGGAACTTTCCCTCACATTTGAACAGAATTCTTCTGCAGTTCAGGTATCTGTTCTACAACATATATGTTGCAAATTTAGCAGCAGGGCCGGATTAAAGATTTGGAGGCCCATAGGCATTTAAAATGCCCCTTTACCATGTGGATTTGATAAATGAGATTTTAAATAACTGATATATATATTGTGAAAATATATTTTAATCATTTGAAATTGCTATTATGGTATACATAATCAATCATAATGATTGATTATGTTACAGGTATAAATAGTGTTAATGGTGAGCAAGGCTTAATTTGCATAGCGAATAAAGCTCCTGCACTTACGAAATTTAATATTTCAGGCGAAATTCATGCTATTCAATCGACAAAATAAGTTGTGGGTACTTTTGAGCTCTTGCATCTCTTTTGGTAGAAATTATGCCCTGGTGATGAGAAAGAACGTAGATGAAAGTATGAACGTTTACTTAAGTTCTATTCGCGAATTACATCAAATAATGTTCTTAACGTTTAGCTCAGTGCCATCTAAAGTTAAAAAAAGATATATTCATGATTTCTCGGGGCCCCTTTAAAACCCCGGGGCCCATAGGCAACTGCCTACGCTGCCTATTTAGTAATCCGGCCCTGTTTAGCAGTATTCTGCTTTGGGGTTCATCATTAAACATTATAGTATAATTGAATCATTTCCGTAATGACATTGTAATGCGCAGTATTTTGACCTCGAAACTGACAATTTATTACTCAAAAAAACAGGGGGGGGGGCTGCTTTCCATCATAAAGATTACAATATAAATGGAACTAGAATCAAATGCAAATATAATGATATTCTACGTTGCTAAGAGCTATAAATGATAACATCTTCACACGACTAAAGTAAAAACATTTAAACCACTTTTTACCGATACTAGAAATGCCGATACTGAATAACAAGTTCTATCATGTTATTAGCAATAGACAATTGATAAAAATAATTTAGCTTAAGAAACTTAAGGAAAATGTTTTTAATCAAGTTCCTCATGAACATCCACGGTTTGAATTATAAAACTAGAGAAGCTATATTATATTGGCGATTAAATAAACTAAGTCAAAAAGAATTAACGGCATTACTTACAATGCAACTGAATTGAAAATAAATGAAGATCAATTAACTAAGAAAAATGAAATGATTATTTTCGAAAACACAACAGTATTTCATAGATTTCCAATTTGATTTTAAACAACGAAACCAAGAACTGTTATTTCAAAACAAATGTTTACCACACCTTTCTCTAACCACGGTTGACGCGTTGCCACATATTAAACCTTGAATAATATGTGAACGTCTTTCCATTTCACTTCAATCGTTTTAAATTTTGAAAATTTGGAGATTAGAATTTAGAAACATATACTGTACTTAATTAAAGCGAAATTACATTTCATTTTTATTACATTTTAATAGCTGCTTTTTATTTTGAATATTATAGCTGGACGAGCCAATAGCTTTTCGTAAGCGAATTTCTCGAGTGGCAACTACAATTCTGTTCTTCATTTCTCGTCACTCTTTGCGTTCTGTTGTTTCAGACTCCCTGGTTGTTCCCAAACTGGAACTCGAACTTATTTCTCAACTATCAGTTCTTATGCAAGATATAAATTGAGAATAATTTCTTTAGTTTGAAAGTAGTGATTCTGATCATTTGTTAGATATGTCTAGAAGAAATGTAGTTTATTTTTGGGATCCAGATGTCGGCAACTTTCATTATGGTGCGTAATACCTTTCAACCAAGTGTCAAACCTGCTTTATCCGGTTTTTGCGAAAGCAAATGTCTGTGAAGTTAAGCGTCTCTTTGTCAATTTTTTTATAAACTGCACACACCCTTAATTTTGTATTTTGCCTTTGAATAAAATAACAATACAAATTGCAAAACATTTAATTTCGATTCTGTTCAAAATTCCTGCCATTGTATATTAACCTCATAAAAGGGGAAAGAAAGCCAAATCTTGTCAATCAACCTTTTTTAGAATGCGCAATCGCTTTTACGTTCTATAATGAGTGAATAATTCTAATATCGTTGATTAACATTTTAACTGGAATTAAAATATCGTACAAAAACTAATTAAAATAAGTTATGTGGTACTAACACCATTTGTATTTAGAGTAGACTTTAGTGTCGTTATAACTATCAGTTAGTAGGATGTGTTGTTATGCTATTAACTCATGTTGTCATAGCAGTTAATATTTTAATTTAATCTCCATTGTAAAAAAAAAAAAAATGAAATAGTATCTAGTATCCAGGCACATAGGGTGGGGTCATGACTCCCATCCCCACCCCTCCTCAAGTGACCAAAGATGGGCTACAGCTGTGTTTAGGGGTATACTTGTGTTTTGAAGCATTTTCAGCAGACCCTTTATTTCAGCTTAAAAATGACATTTTTAATGACCCCCTCCAAAATAAGAAGCTATATCTGTTCTTACTAATACATTCTACTTGTGTCTTGAATGTAAGTTATGTTGGGCTAGTCACACAGGCTATGCTCTGCAAATTAGTATGTTTATATACGTGTCAATTGGACAAATTGGTTCTTTATTTTCATGCCTAATATTTAAATATAAGGCAAAAATATTCGATAAAAATTGTAGATTATTGCAGAGTTTGAAAAAGTCTTAAAATTGGTTGAGAAAACATGGTTTAGTTCAAATAGTTTAAATTTTACCTTTTAAACTATTGTATTGTAAAAGTACAAAACCTTAAAATTATGTTACTATTAATAAGAGTTGTAGAATTACTATTTAATATTTCAAAATATTTTTTTTTTTTCAAATACAACAATTTTTTTTTAACTCTTACTAAAAAAAATTCTAAAATCCAAAACTAATAATTGATCTTTACACCAGCATAAACAAGGTCATTTGGTCTTGTTTACAAACAAAGTCTTGGTACTTATTTTCATTAGTTGAGGTATTGGTTTTTAATTTTAATGTCTAAAATCATTCACACCTGGCTTTAACATGATGAATTCTTTGTATCTTTGACTTTCTTTGTGACACACTTTTTACCTAATATTAACGTTTTACTGTAACCAGTAAAGCTCAAAACTTGCAGTCGCCAAATGTGACCAATTTTTAAGTTTTGGGGACCATTTTTTTTTTTTTAAGTAACCAATCTGGCTACCCTTCGGTAATGCATAAATTCTTTCCTGACCAACAATCGTGTCATATCCTAATTGTTAAGAAAGGATCGAAAATGTTTTCTGATGACTACTCTTGCTTTCACTTTGCTATTGCCAAGCGGATAGCATCATCTACATTGTTCGTGGTCCGTACGCTCTGGCAAAGGGGACATTTGAGCTCGTGTCTCTCGGTGATTGGAGAGTGACTTGCGTGCACTGCTTTCTTTGCTTGCAGCCAGTGGCGTAGGAACTTTGTATAAACTGGGGGGAGCTCGGCGCAATTCCGGATCTTTGCGTTTTCTGGGGGGGGGGGGGGAAGACACACTTTTAGCCCCTTTATGCAAGATTAATTATAAATTCATAAATGTTCAAATAAACAAAAGGAATTTAAAAACATTGCCAATATCTCTTTCTTCAGAAACATGACAAATTTAACTACACTTTCATTTTTAATATGAACTTAGTTTAAGATGGAATATTTTCTCAGAAATAGGAAATCTCAAACTTCTGACGGCAGGGTCGGCCTGGGCCTTAAAAAAGGGGCACACCCCAAGTTTCAGAGGGCGCATGTCAACGGGGGGAAAGGGGGGCAATCATTGAAAATATGTTCAATTTTTCTTCCACACCATTCAATGCAAATTAAATACATACAACAATAATAATTTAAGAAATGATGAGTATTACATTCATAACAAGGAACTATTTGAGATCAAATAAAAAAATAATTATGAAAAAAGTAATTCGCATTCCCATCAGCTGTTTACTAAAACCAATTATTGAAAATATTCTAAACAACATTAACAAAAATGAGCGATAAGATTATTTTACTAGCTAGGATTATCTCTCTTTCTTGTTTCCCATGTATCCCCTTGAATAAAATTTAGTACATTTAAATTTTAAATGCGTTCTGACCCGTGAAGTTTTTTTTTTTGTATGAGGTCGACAATCCGGTTAGGTTTTTTTTTTTTTAATTTAATCTTAGTAGAAAGAAACTCTCACCACTATCATGTATTGACCACTGAAACTAACTGTATTTACGTGACGTTAGCCTATGAAAAACAAGCTAGATAAAACGTCACAGCCTACTTGGCGAATTAGAGGAGACCGCTGACTGCTTGCGAGCTCTTATTGGCTCCGCCCATAGTGACGTCACTGACAAGTTAAGTTACTGCGAAGTATAATTGCATGTGTTTTTATAATTTAACATAATTTAATGCATATTAATAGTTAAAAAAATTAAAAACTTCAACCTTTTCAATTGATGATTTTTTTAAATATTTATTTATGAGTAGACGCTTTACATTTTCTTACAAATACTGTACACGCTTTACATGGTTGAAAAAATATTGATGTTTAGTTTCCTTTTTCGAATTTATACAAAATTGCACGGAACAAATCTGACATACCCCCCTCTTGGCGACTTTTTCCTGTTGGCGCCAAAAAATCATCGCCAAGACTTCGATGTACGACAAAAAACATCGTACAACATTCTTAGCGATGCACTTTTGGCACCAACAGAAAAATTCATATTGACATAAAAAATGTAAAACACTATTATAGTGAAAAAGGAAATATCAAAAATCCTCAATTTCAACAAATGAAGAATACAAACGTTTTTCAGATAACAGTGATTTCTCACATGTATACGAAAGTCAGCACAGTAAAAAGTCACACTCAATACTATACTGCAAAGTTATTGCAAATATACGCTTCAAAATCAACAAAACAACCCAACAAAAACATCTATGGTTCATAATAAAACAACGTACTACAACTGCATGAAATGCAGCAAATAAGCGCTGCAATAATACTACTGTATAGATACATTTGCAGAAAAATAACACTTTGTTTTTTAAAGTAGCAAAGATTCCTTATATCTATAGTAGCATAGTAAATAACAACTAGCCAACAACAAAATCAATAACTTTTCAAACATATGTCGCACTATAGGATTTTGTCAATGTAAAGTCAAAACAATTTGAAAAGTTCCTCAAATTTCGATATATGAATAGTAAAAACGTCTCCTAAGTACGTCGCAAACAACCATTAATTAATTTTCTATTATGTTTCAAAATTGCTTATAAAATTTTCCATAAAATGACGCTTCATATTTTTCAAAAGTACCAGAGGTGGCTTATTTTAGTTATTCAGTACATAAAATTACAGCTTTTATAAATAAAAACGCTATAAAAGTATTATTAAACTACAGAAAAGTATTTTTCCATATGTTGCTAAGGAAACAAATAAGTAGCATAAAGTACGGGGTTTCGTTCATTTTGCAAGATTTAAGTAAAAATGAACCTCAATATTTCATCTTTCATGTTATCAATTTTTGAACAAAACAGCCAAATATGAACTCACCTTTGTATTGCTTAAGATGTGCCGATACAACAGATGACAACTGTTAATTACGACACATACTGACACAACACTAAATAGTTCATCTCCCTACTTCCAAAGCACAAAGATTTCACTTCCAACAACACATAACAGCGAAAATGCCGCTAATCGAGCACTCAAAAAATGGCGCACTTTCTAACAGTTGTTAACACCCCTCATTCACTTAACACTTGCAAACACTCATATTTTCTTAGGCTACAACACACAATAGCGAAAATACCACTAATCTAGCACTCAAAAAAATGGCGCGCTTTCTAACATTTGTTAACACCCACCATTCACTTAACACTTGCAAACACTCATATTTTCTTAGGCGCCAATACGGATAGACAACTACTGTAAATAGTTTTGAAATAAAAAAACAGTAATACGTTTTTTCTTTAGATACAAAGCGAAAATAATAAAAAGCAACACGCCTTCCAATAACACATCCCACAACACAAACAAGTTAAAATGACGTAGTTGAAGGGTTGCCAGTACCATAGCTCATTCCAAATCATCCAATAACGTCATCATTGTACCATACACAAAAATGTATCGCCGTATGATTGGCGATTTTTTTCAAATATCGCCAAGGGGGGGTAAGTTAGAGGAGAGCCCTTTTCTGCGCGCCCATTTTTTTAGCTTGGTGCTTTAAAATTTTGTCCATTGCTTTTATTTAAAAAAAAAGAAAGTCTTAAAAACAGTGACTCGGTTACTAATTAAAAGAAAACAATAACTACTAATTTAAAAGTGCCTCCTGACCAAGAAAATTTAATTTTTAGATTGAGTAAGGAGATTAGAATAGATAAAAGTGATAAAAGTGTGGAAAACAATAAGGAACCAAATCAATATAACAAAGAAGGATATTACTGACTAAGAAAAATTCAGAGCAAATGAAATTTAAAGTTTTCAAGGAGATTTCTATGGTTTAAACCAAAAAAAGATTTCAAAAATCAATGATTTTTTTTGAAAAAAATCATTTGATTGAAATCTCAATTTAAATCACTGATTTAAATCATTTGATTTAAATCGTTTACGCCTTGATTATATCTAATGTAATTCTACCTTTGCAAGTAAAAACAACGTTTAGGAATAAACTAGAAACTTTCGCCTATCAACCCTCAACATACCTGCTCTCATTCTTCAGAAGAAATTATCTTAGAGATAAGCTTTTTCTCGTTTCTGTCAGAAATAGACTAAGTGCTGACAGTGTTTTCTAGAAACACTAATTATTAAAAAATCAGACACGTGTTACGAGGTTACGAGGAACTCTTTCTTCAATGCAGAGAAAAAAAAACGTGTGGTAAAGGTACCTGACAGAGATTCTCGAATTTCTTTAAATCCATTGCTCACTTCTTTTTGCATTGAAGCAATATATATTCGTAACCCTGAAACGCATCTCCCCCCCCCCCCCGTTTTTTTTTCGCTTATTTATGCATCTTTAACCCATTAATGCCTGACATTTTGTTTTCCAAAGATATTTTGTATGCTGGTTACAAACAGTGTTTAATGTACAGGAAAAATAATAAAAAAAATATTATGTAAAAAATAATTTTTTTATTAAGGAAAGAAGAATCGTCCCTTAAAAGTTACGATAGACCCCAGAGGGTATATACTTTGTTTACAAATTTTTTTTTCTGCCTACGATATAATATTTAAACAGACATTTTATAAGAAGACATAAAATCAGCAATTAACATAAACTGGGAAGCTAGGAATAACTTTGAAAACTTAGCTTTTTTTCTTAAGATTGTGAACGCTGTCATTTTTGACAAAGGTCATGTTAAAACTGCTACAGATTACAGAACTTACTTTACAATGGTTATGTGCTGCAATCTGTTAATAACGAATTGAAACAATACCAAGGTACTAATTGAACACCATTATTTGGTTGAAATGTTCATTTTGGGGAAATTCAGACCCTTTTTTGGACCGTCCCTAAAAAGGGACGCTAGGCATTAATGGATTAAAGTTATTTCTTAACCTCAATTCGTCTAAAAATCAACCCAAATTCGATTGGGAATCGTTAATTACACATTAAGATGAAGTATGAATATTTTTCTGCATAAAGCATTAAGTTTCATATAATAAATTAGTGTTTATTCAGAACAGGAATTCTCAAGCATTGACCGGTACTCGTTGATTTTCCCCTATCAGCGTTAAAAAATTTCCTTTTTTCAAAACATAGCAATGATAACATTTTATACAATTTTTGCGCCAATTTTATGATTACCTATTATAATTTTCAGATTTAGAGGTTCATTAGCAATAAAGTATTTTTACATTAAAATACTGTATCTTAAAGGTTCATTTACTTTCTTCAAGTGTGATTGGTTATTTAAATCGTAATAAAATCTTAGAAATAACTTGTGTAAAAGTTTTTTATTCCAAATAGTTTTATTTTATAAAAAGAATATTAAAAAATATATAGCTTTTCCGTTCTTAGAAGTTTTTTCGCAAAATTTTACCGTTCCTCGTATTGAGAAACTGCTTTGGAGTACATATGACCTGAAAACAATAAGAAACGCACCTTTAACACTTTATTGAACAATTTTATACTTAAAAATATTTTTTTTTTCTTTAAAAAATATTTTTAATGTAAAATTATCAGCTAAATTTTTCAAATGCTTTCGTTTTGAAGCTGATCAAGATATTTTTTAGTTTCGGGGAAAACGTCCGCATTGTTCACATCTGCCCTAGGGCAGGCGGGCCAGTTCAAGCCTGTCTGACGGCAAAATTTCCAAATGGTACTTTAAAAAAATGACTTTTGACGGTTTATTGGTGACATCGGGTAAATTTCCTAGGAAAAGTAGGTCGCATATTTGAAAGCAGGTTTGTAGAAAAAAAAAATGTGCTACAAAATGTTGCAGTAAAGAAATTTTTCTGGGGGGAGCTGAGCCGATCTGAAATATTCCGGGGGAGCTAGAGCTCCCCCGGTTCCTACGCCCCTGCTTGCAGCGGCTTTCGTTAAACACAAGTGTTTGATAACGTGTATTGACAAATGAATGCATTGGCCAATCAGGCATTAGAAATTTTAACGTACCTAATGATTCGCATCAAACAAGCCAATATGCTCTTAGCAAGCTTTAGAATAATTGATTATGAAATCCGATTGCATCCGCTTCCGTAGCACTCGCTCATTTCTGACTACTGTACCATTGTGCGGTATAGAAATGATTAATTTTTTGTAGACTATTATTTTCAATTTATTCGTATTTATTTATTAATTTTTGCGGAGGTCTTGCACTCGTGTTGTTTAGCTACGCCCATTCGAAAATCTCTGTCCAGTTCCATCCGAGTTAATTTAAAGCAACACCATTCTCTAAATTTTGTTTTAATATATAGAGTTACGATTACCAAATATGTTTCATAGAAATTTAAATAAAATTTTATTTATTTTAATTGCACTTTGTTATTTCACCATGACAGACATGTAAATTTGGGAAATTAGTTACTTATATACTTGAAACAAAACCTAGTGTTTTAACTTTTGCAAATTTAACTTTTATTTATAAATGCAAGAGTAGAAATAATTATTAAAAATAATAACTATTATTAATTAATGATTTATCGAAGCACAAAAACAAACTTAGATACAGGGTTATAGTTTCTTAATGATTTTTACGTAAGGTACCAAACTGTTTTAAAAAATTTCCAAATGCTCCTCAAAATCATAACAGATGCTCCTTGAATTTTTTTTCTAAAGTTGGCTTTTATCCACAAAAATCCAGCAATGAAATGGGGAAGACAGAAAAAAAAAGATATTAGCAATTCAAGGTGATTTCATCTGACATTAGCTTAGTCTAGGGGTGCGCAACCTGCGGCCCGCAGGCCAAATGCGGCCCACCGCGTAGCGATGTGCGGCCTGCGAGTGCATTTAATTCCTTGTGTTGAAAAAAGAAAAAAAAATTCCAGAACTTTTTTTGAACTCAGAAGGGGAAAGAAAATGCAAAAGAAGGTTTTCCTGATAAGATTTAAAATAACGCACACTAGGGGGTGCACAACCTGCGGCCCAAGGGGGAAATTCGGCCCACCGTGTAGCGATGTGCGGCCCGCGAGTGCATTTAGTTTCTTGTGTTGAAAAATGAATTTTTTTTTTTTTAATATTTTTTTTTAATTTTTTTTTAAATAAATTTTTTGATGCCATTACTTCTTTGTTAACTTATCATTTTGTTTGGTATTCATATAATATCCAGCTAATGGAAGAATTTTGAGTTTGCACTATAGCCCAATTGCTTTTGCACTGTTAGCAGTTTTGCCAAGACTACTTTTTGGATCTAATTTTGCGTGAATTACATATTGATTTTATACTGCTGAATAAAATGTTTAATTTCTTTAGTTTTAATAATTCAACATTATTTCAGCACAAAACTGCTAAATATTGTATACATGTAACCTCTTTTTCAAAACATGCAAAGTTTTCAGCCTCTAACAGCAAAGCAGCTGTCATGAGAAAGGCTACCTACGTAGCATCAGAAGCTAAGTAGGTAGCCTTTCGTAGGCAAGCATTTTCTTCTCTGAAAAAGGTTTACCTCTTTAGTCTGAATTATGTATATGCAATATTTTGCAGTTTCGTGTTTTAATAAAGTTATTATTTTTCCGCAAGAAGTCATTTAGTGAAAAGAGTCGGTATTTCAATTAGTATAAATTTTCTTACATTTATTAACATCAGCAAAATACTGGTGTATGTTACCGAACCCGTCACTTTTTAAATTTTCCTGGGGGCAAAGGATATGTACTCAATGCAAATTATATTACAAAATATTTATTTTAAAAAACAGAAAGAATTTCTTAAAGAATAGGAGAGGGGGGGGGGCAGTAATTACCCTTCATGACCAGTCCATGTGATGGACTTGAATGCGGCCCTCCAATAGAGCTCGTATTACGTATCTGGCCCTTCACTGAAAAATTTTGTGCACCCCTAATATAAATGACCCTTTCTTTTTTAATTGATAGGAGTATAATCATGAAAATTATATTCAACATCAATTTCATTTTTTTTATTTGATTACTTTTACAGTGAAAAATTGCCTGAAAATTGTTGCACTATTAATTTGATGATTATTATGTTTTCTAAAAGGGGTTTCTTTTTTTTAATAAATATTTCAATCACAAATTATATAATGATTCTATTACATCATCCTAATTTTCATAAAACTAACATAATTATTTTTTTTTTCATGAAATATAGAATAAAAATCAGTGAATTTTTATTGTGTTCAATTTGTATAATTTCTCCCACTGCCCTGGACTTCTTACAAAATGTGGAAAGAATAGCAACCCTGGCTGTAATTCAGCAGCAATCTTTTAGCATCTGCTATTGGATCACAATATTTCTTATTATTTTATACATGTTATAAAGCATGCTAAGCAAAAATACAAACCTATTTTTTAGAATAAACATGTTGTTATTTAGTCGCATTGCTCAGCTTGCCTGTAATGAATGAGACAAAACATATTCTTCACAAATATAGCATTAAATTTTTTGTTTTGGGCAAAATCGTGACTCAGATAGAAGACTGAAAAAAAGGTACAGAAAGTGAATTCGGAGAAATGTTCCAAAAAGTTTTTTTAGAATCGAAAAAAATTACGTTAATTTCACACGTTGGTAGATTTTATGTCAGTGGATTTGGGCTGCTCCTCTGTATCCCTTTTTTTTTTCCATTTTATTTAACCATAAATGCAGCACTGCCCCCCCCCCCCTCAATACTCCAAAAATCTTCTTTGCAGAGATTTCTTTTAAGAATTAATCATGTACTAGAGAAAATGTTCACTGAAGATAAATTTTTAAATAAATAGTTCTTTTACTCTTTCAGAAATACCTTTGGTGAAAAATTTTACTCTTGCTCCGGAATTGAATTTAGTAAACCCTTTTTGAACTCTCGGATCTAGATAATAATGATCTGTATCCATATCGGCGAATCTATATTTTTAAGGTTCAGTCACATCACCAGTGTTAATTTTCTGTGATGCTTTTATCTCCCCACATCAGATTTTTTTTTCCTTAACCCAGACCTGCCAACCCCAAATTTTTTTACCCATTTTGCACCAAAAGTGCGTCTCCATTATCAAAGTTGCCATTTTATTACGAATTTGTTTCTGAACTCTTCGGCTCAAATGACAATATTTTTATTTGGTTTAAGTGTCCGGGTATATGTGTGTAATCTTTTTGCATCCATTATATTATAGTTGCAAGTTTAGCTTTCAGATAATTTCTTAGTTGTTTACAAAGCGATAACTCATATTTTTCTGTATTATTTTTCATCGAAACGTTTTTCTTTTTTGAACAGTTTGGTCCTTGAAAAATTCTGGCAAAATTTGAAAACTAGCGATTTGTTTCAATTCTCTTCAGCTTAAACGATCATTTTAATTTAGTTACTATTCTTAACATTCCCTTAGTTGGATAATTCTGCAGTTTTAGCAAACTAATGAACTCAATCTTTTCTTTTTTTTTAACAGGATCAGGCCATCCAATGAAGCCGCATAGACTGGCCGTAACTCACTGTTTGGTATCACATTATGGTTTGTACAAGAAAATGCAGGTTTGTGTTTTCTTTGTTTTCAAATGTTATGCAATAGAGTGTATCGAAAAAAACTTTTTTTCGAAATTCAATTTACTAAGTTGATAAAAAGTTGCACCTACCTACCCACATATTCCAAAAAAATTTCTTTCTAATCAGAAATTGTTTACGTGTCCCGCACAAGACCTGAAGTTAGAATTTCTTCAAAAATATTTTTTTTTCTAATTTTTTTTAAATATTAAGAATAAATGTTGAGAATAATTCAAGTTGAAAAATGTGCACAGCAAAAGTCGGAGGACAAAATTGGGTTTGAAAAAAAGTATATTAAACAGCATTTAGATCTCCCACCTTTATTCTAAACTTACGTAATTTTTACCAAAACTAGCAATTTAAAGCCCATGCGGCTTGGTTAGAAACTTGTTTATGAATGTGGAATCTAACTGAACTAACACTTGAAACCGGGAACCATCTGTGATTTATGTGGAATAAAAAGTAAAATAATATAAACTATAAACAGAATCTAAGCCCCTCATCACACAGTGCCCGTGTTCTATTGGGGCCCCCGTGAGGGTAAACGAAATACTGCTCCGCTAGGGTAGCTGCAATAGGATTGCAGAAGAACGTATATCTTTGGTTGAGGAAACAGACTCTAAATATTTCGGACATGGTGCTCCAGTAAATGGCCGAGGGAAGAAAATTGTAGCTTCAGTTTCACGATTTATGGAAAACAAAGTTCTATTGATAAAGAACATAAAAGCTATTGGTCTTGATGGTATATCAGTTAACACTGGAAAATCAAATGGTGTTATTAGACTTCCAGAAAAGTCTTAAAAACCCTCACTACAAGCCGTGGTATGTTTTCTTCATTTAATGAATTACCACTTAGAAAGTTAACGGTGGCTCTTGATAGACCGACTACTGGACAAAATTCTTTTAGTTGACCTATTGGAGAATTCTAACAATATTGCTAAGATCTACCAGTCATGAACTTTAAGAAAATAGAAGGCGTTTTAACAGAAGTTGATGTCAAAGAATTGAGTCAAAAATACTTATGGGATGTGTCTAAAGCTGTAATGTCTGGCAAATGTTCTCAAAATTTAGCAGAAAGGAACCCTGCAAGCTTTTCCCATGCAAGATGGCTTCTTTACAATGTGGAATGGATAACATTTTGGAGATTTGTATCCAAATACTTGCTGCAATCTATGATCTTAAAAAAATGCTTAGATGCATGAATAATTTTATGCTGAGATTCGATTGTGAAAAAGCAGAGAGCATAAACCTTTATTATAAATTCTGCTAGTTTATTTAACTCTGAACTTGGATCACTAGTTGCGATGTATAGCCTCAAAACTTTGCCATCGTGAGCCATCTTGCATGGGAAAAGCTTGCAGGGTTCCTTTCTGCTAAATTTTGAGAACATTTGCCAGACATTACAGCTTTTGACACATCCCATAAGTATTTTTGACTCAATTCTTTGACATCAACTTCTGGTAAAACGCGTTCTATTTTCTTAAAGTTCATGACTGGTAGATCTTAGCAATATTGTTAGAATTCTCCAATAGGTCAACTAAAAGAATTTTGTCCAGTAGTCGGCCTATCAAGAGCCACCGTTAACTTTCTAAGTGGTAATTCATTAAATGAAGAAAACATACCACGGCTTGTAGTGAGGGTTCTAAAGACTTTTCTGGAAGTCTAATAGCACCATTTGATTTTCCAGTGTTAACTGATGTGCCATCACAACTCATAGCTTTTTTGTTCTTTATCAATACAACTTTTTTTTCCCATAAATCGTGAAACCGAAGCTACAATTTCTCTCCCTGGGCCATTTACTGGAGCACCATGTCCAAAACATTTAGTCTGTTTCCTCAACCAAAGATACATGTTCATCTACAATCCTATAGTGGCTACGCTAGCAGAGCTGTATTACGTTTACCATCACGAGGGCCCCAATAGAACCCGGGCACTGTGTGACGAGGGGCGTAGATTCTGTTTAGTTTATAGTATTTTACAGAGGCGTATTTGGACGTAAGGCCGCCCTGGGCTTTTGAAACTTGCCGCCCCCTCCCTTGAGGTATTAAATTTCAGAGTTGTAAAAAAAAAACCTTTTTTATTTACTTGACATAAACTGTATTTTCAAGGTAAACCGTGCAAAGCCCAGCCACACAGATAGTTAAACACAAAATTGGTCGGTTGTTAACAACCAGCCAATGGGTAAAAATTCGTCTTTTGCGAATCTCAACTTTTACTACTACAAATCTGCTCTTACATTATTATAAATCAACATTTTTAGTACTTAATTACATTAACCCCTTCCAGGCTCATTTTATTTCGGGATTACGGATCAAAAAATGTCATTTTTTTAATGCTTATTTTCATACATACATATCTTTTTAAACATAATAGCATCATTCGAATGTAACATTTCCTACAAATAAATGTAAAAATATCTATTTAAATAAATGAGTAATTTCGGGATTACGGATCAAAAAATGTCAATTTTTTATGCTTATTTTCATATATACATATCTTTTTAAACATAATAGCATCATTCGCATGCAACATTTCCTAAAAATAAATGTAAAAATATCTATTTAAATAAATGAGTATTTACCTGCAAAGTTGGCTTTCTGTATGGCAGAAATCATTATACTTTGGATTCGGCGCCTACTCTTATCTTAAATCTACAGCTCAAAACACTGTATAGTTATGTTATCTAGTAGCAACAATAGTAAATAAAAGCATCCGAAACCATAAAAGGGACATGTGAAATAATTCTTGAAAGACTGGTTGTGTAGTGTTAATTTTCACCGTGCCCGAGCTACACTCGGGATGAGCCAGAATGGAACATTTCGCTTGCCCGAGTCCACCTCGGGATAAGCCGGGAAGGGGTTAAGAACTTTCTTTCGAAATTTAAAAGTTTTTGAAATGAATAATATTCACATATTTGTTTCAAAAATAGTTTAAAAAATTTTTTTTCATAAAATTTGCTTTTTTTCTTGTACAGGCTGATCTCGACTGGTGTACAAAATTTTATTGAAATGGATCATGGATCTTCATTTAAATATTTTAGAAAAAATAAAACAAAATCAATAAATAAATAAACGATAAAATAATTTTAAAAATGTGTAATGAATACAGTCGAACTCGTTTATAACGAGCTCGTATGTAACGAGGGAAACGAGAATATTTTGTTGGATCAATGTTAAACTCTATGGAACAGAATTCGTTTTAACGAGCAAGACCCGGTTTTAACAAACAAATTTTTACTGTCTCGCAGTCTTTTTTTCTCATCTTTCTAGTCTTATTCCTGTCTTATCTTCTTTTCTTTTTTCCCCTGCGGTTCAATGCTTTTGTATGAAAAATTCCACCAGCATTCAAGTGTTATTAAATAAAGAACAGTATTTAATTCAATTAATTGATGTAATTCTCGCGGCCGATCCGCCCTACTGTCTAAAAAAAAAAAAGATCTTCACTTTACATGGAAAAAGTGCCGCCCCTCCAATCGTGCCGCCCTGGGCTATAGCCCATTAAGCCCATACGTAAATACGCCACTGGTATTTTACTTTTTACTCCACATAAATCACAGATGATTTCCAGTTTCAAGTGTTAATTCTGTTAGATTTCACATTCATAAACAAGTTTCTAACCAAGCTGCATGGCCTTGGAAAATGCTAGTTTAGGTGAAAATTACGTAAGTTTAGAATAAATGTGGGAGATCTAAATGTTGTTTAATATACTTTTTTTCAAACCCAATTTTGTCCTCCAACTTTGCTGTGTACATTTTTCAACTTGAATTATTTTTAACATTTATTCTTAATATTTAAAACAAATTAGGAAAAAAAATTTTTTTCTGAAGAAATTCAAACTTCAGGCCTTGTGTGGGACACATAAACAATTTCTGATTAGACTGAAATTTTTTGTGGAATATGTGGGTAGGTAGGGGCAATTTTTTATCAACTTTGTAAATTGAATTTCGAAAAAAAAAGTTTTTTTCGATACACTCTCTCAGGTAGCACAAAAAACGGTTAAGCGTTTTATAAACGTTTTTAATCCGTTGTCACAACGTTAATTACCATTTTACAACCTTTAAAAAAAGAAGTGTTCTACTAGGGTCTATTATGCAATAACGTAGTCAAAGCTCAGGAAAAACCCAGTCGTCATTTACAACTAACATATATTTAACTGGTAACAAAGCTTTCAGCTTATTAACAGCAGTTCAATGATTTTTAAAAATGTAATACTAAACCCGAAATTTGTTTTTCTCTTCACAGCTGCGATATAGCGTTTTGGAACGAGAGCAAAAATGGTGTATTTATGTGGTCTAAAATGGGATAATAATGGGAACATCAATGCTGACATAGGTGAAAATGTGGGGGGGGGGGTCACCAGGGACACTTAAAAGAAAAGAAATGGAAGGAAAGAAAAAAACTGATAATGGTTTACTACGGCCCAATTAAAGTGTTAAGAAAGTGTTTGTTTGATTTTGTTTATTTAAAATGCTAACATAAGATGAACATATCTTTCAAACATTTCTTAAAATACTTAAATCACCATCTAGGTTTATCGACCTTATCGAGCAACTCCTCACGACATGAATCATTTCCATACTGAAGAGTACATTGATTTTCTTCGAAGAGTAACTCCTAGTAACATTCAAGCCTTCAACAAAAGCCTGAATAACTTCAACGTTGGAGAGGATTGGTAAATATTAATTCAGATTATTAATTATGAAAATGTTGTATGTTGTTGTTAATCTAACATGCTGTGATTTCTATTTAATATGTGTTTGCAAAATGTTATGTATAATTGCCAGCTGACCAATCACGTAGCTACAAATTTGATTAGAGAGGGGTAGTCCAAGATAGCATGAACGCTGTAAGATACTTTAATTAAAATTAATTATTAATACATGATGATTAACTTAAAATATAATTAATTACTTTTGATAGGCACCACTAATTATAATTAATTAGGGGCTACCACCCCCTGCTCGCTTACGTTCACCAACCCCCGTTCGTGATTGCGAAAACATAATTGAAATTCAAGATGTTAAAATTCAAATTTTTGTTTTGAACAATGAAGAATTGTTAATTTCATTTTGGACCGTAGTTTCTGTTGTGGTTTGTTTTTCAAATTGGACCCGGAGTGCTCTCTGCCCGTACCTGCTCCTGGTACAGGTCCTCCTCGTGGGGGCACCCATGTCCTACACATACAAACATACACACGCCTACACACTAGTGATGTTCCGAATGTCCGTATCTGTGGATATTAGGGGGGAAAAATATCTGGATTTGTTACTTTTTAGCAAATCTGAAACAAATGTTTTGCATCATTAAATTTTATTGCTTGTTTGAAATTCATAGTGTAGAAAACAATAAAATGCTCTTAATTTCCAAAAAAACTTTTATGTTTAATAGGTACTAATTAAGTAATAATGTAAGGTACATTAAGTAGAAATGTTATGTATTAATTAAATTACCTTTATAATAAGATTGAAACTTAAATCTTCGTGATATTTATTTTGAAATCATTACTTCATATAAATGTGCAGTTAATTTTACTGTTAGACAAAACAATCACATTTTCAGGATTTTAAGACAAGTTACAGGTCACAATCGAAACTGATTAGTGGTACATTGTACTTCAGAATTAGTAACATGACAGCATTGTCCCCCAAAAGTCTATTCCAGTAAGGATCATAACTTCTTGCTGTACTGAAAAACTGCTCCCTTGCTGCAGGAAGTGATAAATATGTGCAAGCAATGTGACTGAGATGTCTAAATTTTTTACTCTTAATCTACCAACACTTTAAAGGATCTTCGTCTCTTGATAATATTTTCTCTCTCATATTTTCTATGACCATATTACCTTTCAGATCTGATACTTAGTTATCAAAGTCGTCATCATCATCACTATTAGTCCGTGGTTCAGCTCCAGAATTGTTGCTAGAAATCAAGTTTTGCAGTAAAAATTCTGGCACGAAAGAAAATACCACTTTTTCGTAAAATTATGCTTAGTAATTACGAGAAAAAAAGTTCTGGAACTAACTGCTGCAGTTAAGTTCGAAAATTGAAATTAAATGAGGAACTGTATCATCTTTGCGAAGGAACATGCTTCTTTTATCGTTGCATCGTCCAGCAACTTGGAACCAATCATAGACAAGGAAAATGTAAACATGAGCTCCGCTTTAATCTCGTCTACTCGATTTTCCACGTAAAAGCAATGGTGTTGCTGCGGTAAATACGGGTTTGATGAGTTGTAAAATTCATTATGGACGGTAATTTAGAGGATGAATTTCATACAATAGCGGACGAAACATGGTCGACAATTTTATTTTACGCTGAATACTAGAATAAATTGAACTGCAGCTTCGAAAAATGTATTACGGAACGGTTTCAGTTTTTTCTGTAGGTTGGCTACCTTTCGGCTTGGCGACATTTCTTTCGACGCCGAGCCGTGCTCACGCGTGGTTTTCTTGAACGGCTGTAAAACTTCAGCTGGTAGTCTGAGAGCAACTGGTTCTCCGTGAGAATTTTGTAATATAATTATGAGAGTTAGTTTTTATGAAAGGTATTGCCACCTGGAGTATGAAATCGGATGTAACCACCCCCCAAAATAGTGCAGGGGGGCGGCTTAAGTTACAAAAAATTGATTCACTAAAATACCCATATCTTCATTATGTCTTGATTTGAAATTGGTCCTCAAGGCTTAAAATGATTAAATACAATGGATAACAACATTTTGAAGCATAAACGACTCTATTCAAATTGTTGACACGTGTTTCGAAGCTATTAAGAAGTCTTTTCTCAATGTAAAAGAGGAGAGTTCATGAATGAAAAGTCATCCGACTCTGGATGTTTTTTTCATTGAATAAGGGCTACATGTAATCAAGCCTGTCATTTGGACAATCATGTCGGTCCTACCCCCCCCCCCCCTAAGTTTCGAAACAAAATGTGAATGCACATTTTCTGAACGTAATTATCCTTTTACCTATATTATGTATTTAATTTGTACTTTTTGCCCAAGCCTATAATTTAGGGGAGGGGAGGAAAATAAAAATCAATATATTTTGGTATCTTTAGCCCTCGCAAGAATTAATTATAAAAAATTTTTCCAGTCTGTAAAGACTCCTTCATTCTTTACGCCACTAGTTACAACCAGGCCTGTCATTTCAATTTTTTTCCACCGAAGGGGGGGGGGGGATGGACAGGCCCTTTTTTCCAAATTTTTATCAGGAGCTGCAGGAGTGTGTACAGAAATTTTGGTCTGGCCAAAAATGGCTGCCCTCCCCCACCTTAATTTTTACCCCCTGCACATACTTCCCTCCTTATTTAACGATTTTCAATTTTAGGCTTGCTTTATTAACATCAGGGTGTATATTCCCAACCGATTTTTTTTACAAAATGACAGAAAAATTTAAAGCTCGAAAATAAAAAGCTTTTTTCTAGACTAACAGGTGTATTCACCTCCTTTGTGCACGCCCCTATTCAAAAAAGTATAGAGAAGGGGATAAAATGTTGTATACTCAAAGTAAATTTGATAGGAAAACAACTAAGAACACACTTATACGTAAAAATGTTTTTTACATATAAGTGGGAGCGACAAAAGACAACAAAATTTTTCAAAGAAATGGGGTGGACGGGGGGCAGTTTAACCCCCCTCTAAACGATGGGTCAAGGCAAAGGGGCAAATTCAATACATATTGTGAAAAAGGTAAATACACACAAATTTGCATTCACATTTTGTTTCAAAACTTGGGAGGGGGGACCTCCTCCCCCCCCCCCCCCCGATTGGCCAAATGACCGTAAATTTCTGTTCATTGTAAATCTTCTACAGGATAAATACATTTGTTACGGTTTCTCGATGAACACAAAATAGGATGTTGAGTCCTTGAGGGAAAAATCAAGTCAATTCCTCTGCTCTATGGCAGCTGCTTGCTCTCAAATATTAGTTATCATTTCGGAAATTTATTCGAAGCAGGTTCTTTGATATTTGGGAAAAGTTTTGGCTTGAATTGTAATGTGCTTAGCCCCCGTTTATACTCAGTTCTACTCGGGGGTCTTTTTGCAGTAAATCGTTTGAAAAGTAAGTGAATACTAACCTGTGTGAACGAAATTAAATATGAAAATAATAAAACTTGTAGCACATACTCATTTTTCAAGACATTTAGAAGAATGAAAGAGGATCGTGTTTCCAGAAAATATCTTGAGTTGATTCAAATCGGTTTTAAATGCCGTGATTACTGTGATGTTCTGTGACGGAGTTGATACTTCTGCTTTCTGCGATGTAAGTTCCGCAGCACAGTTCAACACATTTTTGAGAATATTTAGAAAATAATGTGATAAGAATGAATCTTGATCCAATGATGTATGTTGAAAAACACGATAGCATTTTAAAAACCAAACGAAAAAACACAAACGACGCAGTGCACATGACTCAGACATAACGGTGTAAATATTTGTTGCCAAACGTTAGAAAACGACGCTGTGATGCCAAATTATTATTAAATTTGACATTCTATTAGAACAAAAATTCGTTTTAGTAACAAAGTTCGAAGAATAAAACAAATATTTCTGCATATGACAAACCAAAACAGTTAATACACAACGCTCTGCTCTTGCACTTAGAGAAGCTACATAAAATAAACACTGCGTATTACGATCGAAAGTTTGTTTACGTTTTCGGCGCCTCCTATTGGCTCATCGGAAGAAAATTCGGTGTAATTACCTACGCGTTTGTGAAATAGTTCGTTATTTAATGGCACTTTTTTGTACTTGAGAGCAGCGTTTTATTCCAGAACTTTTAATATTCTTCACACTAAACATTTTTTTTGTACACTTCCGTTGTTTTCTCGTGTGCCAAAATTATTTCTTCCAAACTAAACGATATGGCTTACTGTCCCACGGACTATATCTAACATATTAGCCATAGACTCATCTTAACTGTTGCAATATTCTTTCCTAGAAGTAGTATGTGTTCTGTACTAGATGTAGCTGTTGTAAGACTTACTTCAGTTTTTATAACTGTAAGTCACTTCTGTTTTATATCTTTGATGAGAAAGTCACTGAAGAATTTACCTTGAGATAAAAATAATGCAGCCTACCAAATACTGGAAAGGAATAACTCATACCATATCAATGCCTGCTTTTTTTTTTTTTTTCTGGCTAGGCCACTAGCAAAACAAGCTCACAGTTTGGATTTCAGAGTATTAAGAGACATCAATTTAACTCGGAATTGAATAGAGAAAAAAAAGTTGTGATCCATATCCTCGGATCTAGACACTAATAATAATCTGCATGCGTGGATCTACATTTTTAACAATCTGGCGCACTACTACTCCATACCCACATGCTAATACATACACAATAAACCAGGGTTGGGTTTTTGACGTCAAAAACCAGTTTTTGACATGACATGTCAAAAACGTCAAAAACCTGTCTAAAACTCAAATACAGTGGTTATTGAGATTTTTTATAAACATATAAGGTTTCTCATCCTGAAAAATATTGAATAAAAATTTATACATCTTATCAATCAAGCTTAATAAACATTAAATTAATAAATTTAATGGAAATTATTTCTTATTCTTTTAAACTAACTTGTTTTGCTATAAAAAAAGTTAAATATTAAAACATAAATCCAAGCTTTTAAAGTAGTTTTGTTTAAATGTTTATACAAAACTACTATCAATTAGTTATCTTATCAATCAAGTTTAATAAAAATTAAATTAATAAATTTAATGAAAATTAATTCATTCTTTTAAATTAACTTGTTATAGAGTAAAAAAAGTAACAAATATTAAAACTTAAATCCAGTTTTTAAAGAAGTGTTGTCTAAATGTTTAAAAACTATCAATTAGTTATCTTATCAGTCAAGTTTAATAAAAATTAAAGTAATAAATTTAATGAAAATTAATTCTCATTCTTTTAAATTAACTTGTTATGTCATGAAAAAAGTTAAAAGTATTAAAAGTTAAATCCAGTGTTTAAAGTAGTTTTGTTTAAATGTTTTAATAACTATTAATTATCTATTTTATCAATCTAAAAATCTTTGCATCAGAATTTAAAGTGATTTTTTTTTCTTTTGAGTAATAGCAAAACTAAATTAATTAGTACTCAGTGTACAATTCTGCTAAATATTTTTGATCAAACTATTTTATTTATTTATTTATTAGTTATTGTTGTTACTTTTGTAATCAACTATCTGAGAATTACTGTAAATATTCTGTACTGGAAAATAAGCTTATTGTTTCAATAGTATTACTGGGCGATTCAACGGTAACATGTGTGACATTTGTACACACTTTTTTATTTTTAAGGTCCTTTTTCACTTGCGCAGCATCGAAGAATCAAGCATTGGTTAATATTATCTTGTTAAATATCCTTTCATAAACTAATATCATGCACAATTTTATTGTTCCTAGTGTTTTACAATTTATTATAAATTCTTCAAAACTTGTAACGTGTGTGACGACTGAAAACTGCAATTTGTTATCAAGTTATACAACTTATTTTTTTCCTGTGAATTGTGAAGTAAACTGCCATTCTTTTGTTTTGGAATAATTAGAATATAGTGTAAGGATTTGAAATATTTTCAAGCAGTACTTTTTAGGGATGCACCAATAAGTAAATTGCCCGATTACCGATTAGTCAGTTGTTCATAATCCGTTAACTAATTGGCTTGGGCGATTAATTATAATTTTTTAAATTATCAATTTCTCCATCACTTTTTTTCTTTTACAATATAGATTTTAGAAATACTAGTGATTAGTTTATTACTGAGATAATACTTTTTCCCCATTTTCCTAAATTTTCCAAAAAAATTTTAATATTTAAAAGACACACAGCACTTAATTAATGTACCCACCTCATTTTTAAATTAAAAAAACCTGTTACAGTAATTTCTCGAAGCAATAAAGCCATTCAAAAGCTATATGTTTGATTTTTTAAAATGCTAGTTACTATTATTTACTCCGGAGCCCTTCAATTATGTTTAGGATTGCTTATTGCACTTTATTATAATAACCAAAAACTCCAAAAGTTTACTCCAGTGTCTGAAATCAGAAATTGTAAAATTCATTTGAAAATGTATTTTGATTATCAATATCAAATTTAAACATGTTTTGGACAGAAATTTAGGTTTTTGACAATTATGTCAAAAACCATGTCAAAAAGGGGTTTTGACATGACGGTAAAAACCACGGTTAAAACCGGATAAAACCTCCGACTGTCAAAAACTTGACAACCCTGCAATAAACACACGTCTACACAGATACATATTGTTATTCTTGATTGTGAAAAACATAATTTAAACTCAGGTTGTCAAAATTATTTTTTTTTAAACAATTGACGAATTGCTTATTACTTTAACAAAAGCGGCTTCTAATGAAATACTGGTCTCTGGCAATTAAAGAATTTCCCAATGCTTCAACTTTTGACCTGCAAGTTTTTATGCACATGCTTAGCATTAAAAGTAAGTACGCATAGTTGTTGAAAGATAATTTTGACCTTAGTTATGGAAAATATGCTCCATTTTGGAAGTGATTTATTGAGATAAAAAACATGGCAATGCACCCCAAGATGTAATAATTACAGAAGTTGACAGAAGAAATGTACTATTTCAGATGGTGTTATTTTTTAGAATTATACCGAAAAATGTTATTATTTTCTGCATTTCACATTTCATAATTCCTTTTACTTTTCTCACTTGTATCAAATTTATTGAAGTAGACCTTTTTTATACATAGTCTCTTTATATTTTAGCCCAGTATTTGATGGTCTTTTCGATTTCTGTTCAATCTATTCTGGAGCATCTTTAGATGGTGCAGTTCGACTGAATAACCAAGTAAGAGTCTAGTCTTCGATATTCATTTTAAGATCATTTTTTCTGTCTATAAATACTTTTTGCTATTAATTGCTTAGAGATTGTATGAAACATTTTTAGCTGCATTTAAGTTATTTGTTAAGTACACTCGCTAAGTTTTCAAAAATGAAGTGTCCTTAAAAAGCAGTTCTGGACCATCTTTGTTGTTGTAAAGAGGTTTCGGACTCTCCACCAAAAATTTAATTACTTGTTTTGATGATTGCCAAAGAAGTTTTTTATTTATTTATCTTTGTAATAATCCCGCCAACTGTTTGAAGCTTATGTGTTAAACATCAGTTGAAAAAGGATCTTTTACATAATTCATTGTTGACTTTTAAAAATATTTTTCAGTAGTAACTGTTGAGAATCAGTACCACTTTGAATTTTCAAAATGCAAAATTTTAGAGCTTTGGAGTACACAAAAGGTTAAAGTAAAAGAATAATGTAATGGCTCAGGGTTCACATTAGAGGAGAATGTAAGATAAGATTTCCCACCTTGAGTTTTTTCAATCTTTAAGATCAGTTCAACTTCATTAATTTTTTTGGCATTGGCTTTTAATTTAAAATGTGGTTGCATTGCCAAAGAGGAAGGGGATAACTTTTTCCCTTAAGAATAAGATTATTTTAATTTAACTAATAAATGAGGCAGATCTATGTCTAAAATATTTGCTTCAATATCATGTCAAAACATCATACTGTTCTGGTAGCTTTGAATTTAAAGCTTTTGTTATAATCTAATTTCATATGAGTTGGTTTTCATATTTTCCCTCTAAATATCACTCTTGTGAAAGTAAAAAAATCTAATAGTGATCCATGATTTTAAAAAATGACTGGCGTGGTTTTTTTTTTTTTTGCTTACATTGATACCAAATGCACCTAATCAAGAAATTTCCATTCAAGTTTCTTATTTTACAAAAAAAGTTATGATGGTTGTAACTAAAACTAAAATTTATTTGAGCTGTTAGTTGTAGCTATTGTTCATGAAAGCCTGAAAACTGTTGTATGGTAATGACACAAAATGTGCTGGAGACAAATTTTAACTATGAAGAAACATATTAATGTTTGTAAAAAAGACACTTAAATTCAAGTTAGGGTACTTAAAGCATTGTAAAAAGCTATTTTAGAGATGCATTGAAGTTTATTGGATTTCACTTTATTTAATTATTAGTTTTTCTTAAAATTTTTTTATTTATTTGTTTTGCTGTCTAGACAAACCGTTAAAGACTGAGATTCTGGTTATGGATAGTAATAATGCTTTATTACTGATATTATGCCTCCTCCTAATTTAGTATTATTTAGCACTGTTCAACACATGTTATCTTTTTCATTAGAATGTACAAATAAGTAAAAATGTTAAAATAAAAGGAACACTTTTCTATGGTTGTTGTGAATCTTAGATAAAAAAATCTCACTGTTCTAGAAAATTTCCTTTTTTATACATTAAATGAAAATAAAATAAATTTTTAACTGAACATTTCCATTAAGTATATTGATATTGTCCTGCATATGCATTTAGTTTTAGTGAGAAAATTCACATATTACTTTGGCATTTAGAGAAATTGAATAATCTTAGATTGTACCCGCAAAGTTTGTTTTTAAATGGAATATTGAACATGTAACAAATATTTAAACAAAAATAAGCGTTGAAAAGTTAAAAGTATAAATTTTTAAATACCAATATTTTGTGTAAAGAATTTTGATAACTTCCAATTTTCCCCCGAGTGGAAATAAACTCGTCCATTAAAAAAGGTTTCTTTTCTTACCAATCCTATCTCTAATTATGATATTTTTTCTGCTCTTGAATTTATGATTCCCTCTTTACGTAAAGGTTTGTTGGGGACTTTCTTCTACTTAAAAATTTGAATTGAACCCCCCTGCAAACATTTTCTGCCAAAGAAATTTTCTCTTAAAATGAACCGCTTTGTGAGCATGCACGTACGATAGTTTGAAATGGTTTCTGTTTAATAACTATGCAATGCTCAATTTATACATTTATTTTATTTCTTTTTAATATGAATTTAGTCTTAAATTTCATAATTTATCTCTTCCAGTGCTGTGATATTGCTGTTAATTGGTCAGGTGGGCTGCATCATGCTAAAAAGTTTGAGGTAATATATTTGAAATAACTTAATACTTGGTTTTTGATTTTCTTTGACTCATGAAGTAAAATTTTTAAAAATAATGTATGTTATTGATGTGTCCATAAAGTGCAAACTTTTGAATTTTTTATACATTCAAACCTCGTTACACTGCAACCCTCATTAACAAGCTGAAAGTTGGAGAAAGTTAAGGGTGGTGGTTCAACGAGGTTTGGTAAAGACCAACCCTTCATAAATGCATGTTTTTATGAAAAAGGGATTTGAAAGGGGGTAATTTTCTTTTGAAATGAACTTAGCAAATGGATTATGTAAGTTTATATATATATATATATATATATATATATTCCTGATTATTTAAAGTTTTTCCATAAGTATATGCCCCTGACCATTCTTTTCTTAGGCTAAGTTTTTGTTTTCAGAATTTCTGAAAAATGGTCAATAATAAATTGGTGATTTGTTTTTCTTATGTGCAATTTTAAAAGAGGGTTATTTCTATATTTCAAGGTTTTATTTTAGAGGAGAAAAAGAACTTTTACTTTTTTCTGTTTACAAAGTTAGTTTCAAGTCAGATTCATGAAAATTTTCACCATTAACCATTTTCAGGAAGTTCATACTTTACTTTTTTTTTTCGCACTGATGATGGGGCTTCATTTATAATAGCCCCGAAATAGCTATTTGCTAGAATTTTTTAGCTCTTTTTTAAACATTTCATTTGTACAAAGTTTTCAACTACTTTTCTTACAAATTCATACTTTAGTTTTTATTTATTTTTTCTCTCAAAAGACAGATAAAAATTTGTAATCTAAAACATCTATAATTTTGAAAGCAAAATCAGTGCAGTGGAAAATTATAAAAATGTTGAAGTAGAACAGATTTTAATAAGTAATTCATAAAGGGCTCCTGTTGCAATGTTTTGAGTTACATTTATGCTCAAACTTTAATGAAAATATTGACAGTATCAGTATCTGGAAAGGAGCTCCAGCCCTCCTCGGCCCCATTTGGTTCTCATGTTGTTGCTTAGTTTTTATTCTTAAGCTTTCAAATTAGATGTTTTTGTGCTGATTTAAGATTGTTTTCAACATCTTGGTAGAACCAAACTTAAGAACTTGATGTTACAGAATTCTTTCACAAACTGTTATTCCCTGAACCTTGCTTACAAGCCCAATCACAGGTTAAGCCTCAAAATACCCCTGACTAGAGAAGAAAAGGGAGTGAGGAATGATTACTGTCGGTCTAGGAAGTTTTGGCACGGCAGATTGGGCGCCACCAGAAGTAGTGGTATCTAAAAAGTCCTATTAAACAGTGGAATGCGTAAGCTGGTGCTTTTTTCTTTGTTAAAGAAATCCAGAAGACAAAGTTGAAAAATAAACTTAAATTAAATTAGTTTTAAAGAACAAACAACTATACGTAACTCATGCCAAAGGCATTCTAAAAAAAGGTTGAGGCTTTCTAAAGGATAGATGATTACTAAAAGATTAATCCCTAACATCGGACCTAATACGTCGGCCGATTCGAGAGGGAGATCCACCTCCTGAAGCTACACCGTTCCTGCCGAACGAGGATCAAAGAGATTGAGTCAAATTCCTTCATTCCTTATATTGCTTCTAGCTACCAATGGGGAACCGCCAAGTGTCGTAGTCCTCCCATTCACCGAGCCGATGCTCGGAGACTTATGACATCACATCTTACTTGTTGTTTACCGTGTCAGTCGAGTTCCACAAGGCATGTAGCTTTCTTCAGGACTCAAGTCAAAAAGTAAGTGTAGAGAAACTAATAGGCTATATTCTATCAATGCCCCTCCTCCCTACCACTTACGAAAAACATCAAAAAATTTATACATTAAGAGCAAGAGTCTGAGAGAGTGTCACGCCTGTGATTCATGACGTCTCAGATTTTTTCCAAAAAATTACCAAATGTTTATTATCTTATTGAAAGACCAAATCCAGAATGTTTTGCTCTAAAGTTGAGTTGTTTAGTTTTTATGGACCCCTAAAGTTGAAGGTGCGGCATCAAAAATTAAGTGGATTTTCAAGACGTGGAAGTTGCTGTGAGCCAAAACTCTTACCAGGAACTGTTTAACTCCAATTTTCTTTTGATATATGGAATATAGAAGGTTGAAACTTTACAAAATGAATGTTAAATTTGCGGTAAGTTGTTGCTGTAAGGTCAGTGAAGGCCCTCAAAACAAGACATTTTTGATGTTTTTTAGCTTTTTTGAGGTCCAAAAACAGCTTGTACATTTCAGTTGGCACGGCAGAAATAGTGTCGTTTGAAAAACCAGTGTAAGCACTTTAAAATAATGTATAAATAACCGAGGAAAGTTCAACGTACTTTTAGTTGCGTAAGGCCGAAGTATGAAAAATGTTTTATGACATTTTTCATACTTCGGCCGATTTTGCCGATTTTCAAACGGTCATAACTTCCTCTGCCAACAACATATTGAAATTTTTTTTTTTTTTGCCAATGTCATACTCTATTCTTTGTCTTAACAGAGCAGTTGAGTCCTTTGAGGTGAAATGAGAAAATTTTTTTTACAAAAAAATGTATTTTTTCCTGTGCATTTTTACTGTCTACACTGATAGTAAGTGGAGGTAAAAATGAGTGGTAACAGCAAAAAGTAAGCTGAGTTTTAAACTTAACACTTTTTAACACTCAAAATGTTATATAACTATGCTTTTTTAAAATAAGTAATGTTCATGTGGATAACTATTTTCCTGCTTATTTTCTTGAAATAACTCAAAGAACACCCATTGAGTTTCAATTGATTACTAATCCTACACTTTATAGAAAAAGGGTTTTACTTTCAATTCCTAACTGACCTCTTACCATACTAATGTAATCACTTAACCTTTTGGAACCGGGCTGTTTTTTAGAAATTTTTCTTTCGACCCAGGTAGTAAGACAGTTGAACCACAGATTTCTTCTCCATTGAAAAGAGAAGGTATAAGCTGTCGTACCAGACGTGTGAAACCTTGAAAAATCCCTGACTCCAAAGGGTTTGAGTTAAAATCTCAACCCGTCCTCTAAAAAAAATAGTTATGGTACAGCCTGTGTACCGCCCGGCTCCTAAAGGTTAAGGTAATTTAGCCTCTTGATGTACAATGATATCTAGAGGTGCCATTCATTTTGAGTGCCACTACAGAGCGATGTCTCTGAGATGTCATTCATTTGATATGCCATTACAAACTTTTTGGCATCTCTATAATAACAATGTATATTAAGGGGTAAATATATGCTCATTTATTTTCTTATTATTTGATTTGCAGAATTATTTTTTTTTACAAAAAAAATTGTTTTCTTTAGGCATCTGGATTCTGTTATGTTAATGATATTGTCATTGCCATATTAGAGCTTTTGAAGTAAGTTTGAACACATATTTTTATTTTTAAAGAAAAATATTATATTAAATTAGGTAATTTTGGATGCAGAATAACTCTTAGTTATGCAATTATATCTTTGTTCTTAATTCCTAAAAGTATCTGTTTTTCCACTTTGCTAACTGAAAATATTAATGTGTAGTGTACATAAATGCTTTATCAACCATTTATATGAGGATATGCCGAACCATTATGTGTATCAAATGAAAATTTTGCCTGTGCACACAGTCACCTTTGATTATGTACCAAGCTTGTAATATTTTCTAGTAGGGATGCACCGATTAATCGGCAGCACCGATTAAATCGGCCGCTTTGCCGATTATTGATAATCGGAAAAATCTTGCGGATTAATCTGCAAAAAAATATATATTAAATATTATTTTTTCTAATATACCCGCACCAAGGAACTATAATAAATATTTTTATTAATAGTAAATAAATGTAATTTTCTTCAATCCTTATATGCAGTATGAAAGTACAGATTTTTAAAAGAACAGATAGCTCATACTGTGCGTAAAATTGATTGAAATATTAAAATATAACCTTCTGTAACTACGGCATTAAAAAAAACTAAAAATTTTAGGTACAGTTAATATTTCAATTAAAGCTACATACTATTGATAGCTTTAATGCATGACAGGTATATTAAAATTTTACAATTAATTAGGATGCAAAAACACTACTCAGCGCTCAAAAATGAAATGCTCCAGACCACAGCACATTATACAAAAAGGAAGTGAACAGAGACTTATAAATTCTTTCTACAAAGCAGGAAGAAATAACTAATAAATTAAATTTATATAGAGTAGATACTCCATTTAACCAGAGGAGAAAGATATAGGAAATGCTTCAAAAATATGTTCGCTGTTAAATTTCAAATAAAAAGTTTGTATGAAAATTTATTATGAAAAAAGCAATGTCAATTGCTCTATGATGATCAGGATTTAGAAGGAAAGATCTATGCAAAGTTGACTGCTGGATTTGACAGTTATACAAATTAAGTTGTTTTCATTTGAATTCAAACAATCACCAAGTATTAAACAATTATACCCCTAGTTAAAGAGACACAAAACCTAAACAATACCTAAGTTTCAGAACTTTTTACTTATTCCTTGGTCTAAAATCAATAGTATATGCCTGGTAACAGATTTGACCGATTGATCAAATGATCGAGGTTGACCCAGCCCCAGCTAAGTGCTTGTGTGACCAAGAGTAAAACAAGCAGAATAGGCTGTATTCCTAATCCTTGAGGAGGAGGAAGAATATTCATAATTTTGAGTTCAGAAAAGTGTACCAAAAGCAAAACTTCTTAGTTAATTATATGTTCATATACATCTAACTTATAAATAAGCAGCTATTTTACTTTTAAGGTCAAATGTAACTTGATGTATGACTTTGTTGAAAATGACCCCTTTTAAAAATGTAATTGTTTCGAGCTAAGGCAAAATAGTTTTCAAATAAAAACTGGCAAACTTATGGTTAAGATTTCTTTGAAGTAATACCCTAATTATAGGAATTCCTTTTCTCACAAACTTTCTAAAATAAAACCGCGAGGAGATGGCACTTGTCAATCAAATGAGATAATGAGTCCATTCTTTAAAATAAGCAGAAGGGAGAAATTGAGGTCTGCCATGTTTGTGAGATAGCGACATTTTGGCGATGTGACATTCTTTATAAAAGATGAAATTATTCTTTGACCATATGAGGCCGAAAAAGAGGCAGAATTTATAGCAAACCATTCTAAATTAATTATCTGCAACATTTCTTTTACTACATTAAAATTTATTCTAATATAAATTGCAGTAAATATCTTGAGTGAGAGAATTTAGTTTTTAATTTATCATTTGCTTTTTGAAGTTTGTTGATGTTTAGTGTTTTATTATTATATGAAGAATAACGTACGAAATTTCGGGGACTAACACTTAGAAGTTTTAGAATCAATTGAATCTTTTATAAAAAAAAAAAAAAATGCTCCAAATATATTTTTGCTAGGTGACTATGTAATATTGGAATGATAATTTGCAGCAGTAACTGCTTTTGGTTGGCAGAAAAGATAAAATGACAAGCTTTACATTCTTTATTGCAACCCTACTCTTGCAAATTTTTAATTAAAATGAACTACCTGAAGCGTTGCAGTCTTTGACCAATGGCTGTTCAAAGAGGTAAAATCAAGTCCCGGCCACTTTCTTAGAATATAACCTGTCCAGTAAGACATCTGGCTCTACGTAACAAACATACCTGCCAACTTGTACGTTTTGGCTGTACAATGTAAGTTTTTTGCCCTTTTGTACGATCGTACAGTAAAGGTGTAAAATCGTACGTTTTTCACAGATTTTTCATCAATTCCAATGTTTTTTTTTTTTCACATATAACTAAATTTCAAGGACTACGCTTCTTTAGAATACATCTTTACATGTATTAATCCACGAGGCAAAGCCTAAACTTCGTCATATTTTAGCACTGAACGTGTACTTCGCGGAAAACTAGTCCGCGTGGTTGAGACTGCAATATTTTTGCATCGTGCAAATATTTTAACATTTGCGAAATTTTTAGGTTACATTAACATATGCTACCTTAAGTTATCACGTTTAATTATTTATTTTTATAATTTATAAGTTTTTCCTCCCCATTTTACATGTTTATATTCTACCCGCGATTCTTGTAAAATCTCTTCTTTTGCTTGACATTTCAATCCTTTAACATCTGATCAGTGCTTTAATATTTTTGATGGTTAGAAGTTATTTTAACAGGACTACCGAAGACTATTTTATTTTATTTTTGTTTTCATGTTCTTTTTTTCTTACCAGCATGCTTATATTTAACACATACGTCACTAAAAATTGCAACTGAAATGAATTTATTCAATTAAAAAAAAGAAAAATTAAAATGAAAGAAAACTACTGAAAGTGATCGTGATACAATTACAATAACTTATTTAATGTCTGATTTTCATTAAGAAATAGGTTATTGTCTCAGTACGATTTCGTAGGGAAAATTGTAAGATTTCCTAAGTAGACATGTTGGCAGGTATGAACAAAATTTAAATATCTTATCTCTTTGGCTAATTTCTCAAATTGGGTGAAGTATTCAAGCTATGCTAGTACCAATAACACATTTGCGAATCCATTCTTCAGTTTTCTTCTATTTATTACCCTTTCATAAAAATAAACAATTCTAAAAAAAGGAAGAGTCAAGCGCGATCTCTTCAAAGTTCGACTATAGTAAGTGAGTTTTCTCTCTAAATTGAAATCTCTGCACTAACTTGCACAAAATCAATGTTGTGAAATTTTTAATAAATTAGCTGGGTAATTCTTAATATTTTATTTAAATTATTGTTTATTTGTTCTATATTAACTGAACTTAATGATTGATATTAGATAATGTTATGACTGGTAATTATGTGATCTAAGTTATTTCATTTACTTAAAAAGTACTCACAAAATTTTCAAGTTCATTATTCTTCTATTAATATTTGTTTTTGAGTACATTGATTGGGTAAAACGTGTTGCGTTGTAACACTTTAGTAAGTACGCAAATTGCAGGGCGAGGACTCAGTCACCTTTCTCACCTTTAGTCACCTTTTGAAATTTTGGTCACTTTTTGTCACCTTTTGGAATTTTAGTCACCTTTTTCACCTTTCTTGAAATATGTTTTAGAAAAATCCATTTTTGATTCATAAAATTTTTGAAAAGTATGAATATTATTTTTCTTACCTGAAAATAAATGGAATTTTGAAAAAAAAAATAAAGCAAACATCTGTCATTCGACCATTAAAAAAAGTGTTTTAACTGTGGCTCATCCACAAAACAAAATCTTTCAGAAGCAACTGTTTAAAAGTTTCAAGAGGAAACAAAAAAGCAGATGCACCTGTTGCAAGGATATTTGGCAGGATTTTTTTTTTTTGTTCTTGAAACAAAATTCTGTTGGTGATTTGCATGGAGATGGGGAAAAAACGGGGTCAAAGTTCTTATCTTTATTGTTATGTCCTTATCTCTTTTCTGCTCTACCCCCCACCTTCCCCAAAGAAAAAACTGGCTGCTGATTTCACCCTTTTTCAAATTTAGTTTAATGTTCTGACAAATGCTTTTTCTATGCCATACCACAAGTCTCTTTGAGCTTGAAGCATGTGTGTAAGGCATCATTGGAAAAATACCCTTTAATTTGCAGAAAAAATGTAATGCAAAAAAAAAACATCAGGAAGAAAGAAGTTATTTGGGAAACATCTTTTTTTTTTTTTTTTTAATTTACAGATTTTTTTTTTGTCTCATTTTCAGAAGTGCTTTATTACTACTGCCTAAAATTTTTTCGTACGACCTCCGCCTCATCTGCGCACGCGCCAAGTCTCTTTGGACTTGCTCGAAATAGGGGGGAAAAGCAATGAGGAAGTAGTAAGCGAACAAAAGCTGAAGGCATCGGGTAGTGTGCATCCAAAACCTAACTCCCCTTTTTTAGATGGAAGCGTCCGTGGCTGCCAGGCGCACAAAACGCAAACAGATACTATGTGCTTTTTTCATTTAATATTGCTGTGTTTTTTTTTTTTTTTATATTGATAGTCTATATGATATTATTACATTTATTTCAAGTTGTTATTTTCAAACTTTGGAGATTCTTATTGTTTTTCATAAAGTAAAACTTTTTACAATGACGTAGTAAAGGAAGTATTGTGTGAAAAAAAATTCACTCAAATTTGGGTCTAAATTTTGGTTTTGCTCACCCCCGAATGGATGTTCAGTAGTTTTTTCGACCTGTCAGCACGTGCATATGTACCTACCAACATATAAGCAGCCGAAAAATCCTTTTCAACCACTCCCGAGTTAATTACGACGAGTTTTCTTGTGACGTCTGTATATACGTATGGGAGGATGTATGTCGCAAAACTCAAAAACTATATGCCGTAGAAGCTTCTAGTTTGGTATGTAGGCTCTGAGGATGGTCTAGTTGTGCACCTCCCCTTGTGGTTGCATTCAAATGTTCCTAAGGGGGCGTTTTACCCCTTTTTGGGGGGAAAATCAGTGTTAATCTCAATGCAGACTCAAGTGATATGAATTGGCCCGACCACTTGGCAAAATGTCGCCAAACTTTTGGTCGCCAAGTGTTTGACGCCAATTTGGCGACATATCGCCTTTTTTTTTTTGAATTTGGGTTTAACTTGGCGCTATTGGTGATATTTTGAGAAAAATTCACTGAATGATGTTAAAATCGGCAATATTTAAAAAAATAACCATTGTGAAATATTTTTTTGCACTGTTTCGTGGCAGATTAGGGGTGTAAACATTTGAATTGTTACCTTGCTCACTCCAAGCACTTTTTTAATACTTAAGGCAACTACTAAGAAATTTACACGTAAAAATAAGTAGTGTGGGTTTCCATGTCTGATTTTTTGTTAACGTTATATTTGAAATGCACAATTTTTTGACTCCTGATAAGATAATTTTATTATTTAAGATTCGCTGATGATCCCTAATAATATATTTCAGTTTCTAATAGTACTGAATATCAAATATGTTCACAATGTTAAAGGTAGGTTTAAGGGCACCAGTTTTTCAATGTCTTGACCTCTAATGTGTGCTCCCCCTCCACATTACAAATCTGCATACTATATTTATTATCATTCTTTATAGCTCTCTCAGTTTAAAAAAATGTCAAGTTTCAAAATTTTAATAAAATTGCTGCCAAGCAATCTTGCTTAGTGATGGCTTGCTGTGACATATGAATTGACAAACAGTTGCTTTGCCTTCCACGACTGGTAGAAATTCAGAAATGAACCGCCAACATTGGAAATCGCTTTTTAATGAAATAAATGAATTTTCTGTTGGAAATTTCTTTATATTTCGCTCTGCAGAAAATTTTGTAAATTTTTTTTGTGACTTTTAAAATTCTCTAGTGTTTGAGTTAAATTTTTAAAACTATTATTGCGTGTCATGCGTAAGGTTTAAATTTTTCTGTATCCTGTAAATATTTTACATATTTTTTTAAACTTTTTTTGTAATAACATTAGTTATTATGATTTTTTAATAATTTCATTTTAAATTACTTTTTGTAGCTCTCGCTGCAAAAATAAATTACTAATGCATTGGAAAAAAATTTTTTATAAGTTTAACATGTAATTTTGCTGATGTATGTAAGGATTTGCTAAAATTAAAACGAAAAAAATAACATTTTCACAGCACAGTGCTCACAAGACTTAAAATATGATATAAAAGTTTTTCTCTCTTCAGTATCGGACATGTGCCGTTGATCCAACGAAATCCGCCGTCAACAAAGTCGGGACAATTTGAAGCGCCGCCTTCAGCTCTTATTTACTGTTTAGCATTTTCTCCCTAAAAATCTTTTTCCCTAAAAATCTTTCTCCCTAAAAATCTTGCCAAAAAGTTTTGAAAGACTACATTATAATATAGTTAATTTTGCATTTTTTTTTTTCTGTTTTATAGTAAATTGCCACACCCAAAATATGCAATATATTAGTGTATAAAACATTGAACATATTGCAGGCTAAAATTTATGTGTTGCAAAAAGACCTCACTCGCTTTTCAATCCTGGCCATTTTTTAGAGTGGCACCCATGATGTAGAGGCTATTTTGGTAAAAGTCAGAAAAAAGGATAACCATTTTCTTCTTTTTGAATGCTTAACAAATTATTTTTGGTCACCTTTTAGTTACTTTTTTGTCACCTTTTAGTCACCTTTGTTTTAAAATTTGTCACCTTTCTCACCTTTTTCTAAGACCATCAGCAGTCCTCGCCCTGAAATTGTAAAAGAGTAAATAGTGTCAGTTATGTAGGACTACGTTGTTAGTTAATTGTATAAGTTATTTTTATATTTAAAAATAAAAACTTTTTGTTCATTTGCAGATTTCATGCCCGTGTCTTATACATTGATATTGATATCCATCATGGAGATGGCGTCCAAGAAGCATTTTATCTAACTGATCGTGTGATGACTGTTTCTTTCCACAAGTTTGGGAATTACTTTTTTCCAGGAACAGGTACTAATCAAGTGACTCTAAGCAATTTTTTTCCCATTATGATTTCTGATATTGGAAGTTAAAGGCTCTAGAAGCATTTGATAAAGCAAACTTTGATAAGTGAAGATACAGTCGACTCTGAATATTTCAACTTAAATTTAATTTTCCACTTGTGTGAAAGTTGTTGGATGATCAAAGCAAGGCCGTGACCAGGGAAGGCACTGCCTATGGAAAGAAAGCACTTAACCATATTAAATTAAGATTTATGAGAGGTTTTTTTTTTTTTTTTAGTACATGGGCTGCCAAGATTTGTTTTGAATACAAAAAAAGTTAAAATACAGTGAGTGAGATTAAAAATAATAAAGTTCTGGAGGCCAAATATTTAAAAGAAATAAAACAGGGTTCCCACGGTCCTTAAAAGTCCTTAGAAACTCCTTATTTTTCATTCTTAAAAATAAGGGCCCTTAAAAAAACTTATTTGTGGCCCAAGATCCTTAAAATTCCTTCCAAGTCCTTATTTTTTACTTTTGCTAGCAATTTAATGATTTAAAATTACCAGCAATAACGGAAAAATATTCTTTAAATTTCCAAGCATTGGGATTCTGTGTTAAGGTCTTAGCATTCAAAATGCGAACAAAGAGAACAGGTGTGTGTGGGGGGGGGGGTAGCTGACCTGAAAATATCTACTTATCACGTCCATTTTGTTTAACTAATTAAGAATAATTATTATTTAGCCTTGGCATTGAATTTTAGTGATATGTTTTTACAATGTTTTTCTAAAGATCAATGCTTGAAGTCCAAGGTGTATTTATGTAACTGATAAAATGTATGTATATTTGATGACTTATAAGTACTTTCGGGGTCCTTACATTTTTTTCTTTTAAATCCTTAGAAACTCCTTATTTTTCGTTTTAAGAAAGGAATGGGAACCCTGTAAAATGGGGGATATAGGTGTCATTGAAAAGTACCACATCAGTCCAAAATGCTAAAAGTTTTTTATACTGTGGCTGCGAAAACATACTTGAAACAAATTAAAATATCAGGCCGGAAATAGAAGATTTCCCTATGGAAAACCAAAGCACTCAAATGGCCATACAAAATAAAAACATGGGTAGTGGAGAGTGAGGATTTTGTATAATATTTTCATCAGTAATTTGAAACAACAAAACAAGATAAAGATGTGGCAAAAATAAAGGAAGTTAGGGATATTTCAGAACATTAGCCCATCATTTTATGTCATACAAAGTAACTACAATAGAATTCTTGAAACTTCAACTTTGAAAGAGTTTTCGAACCCCATTCCCCCCCTTATTCAAAGATGGCCTACACCAGTGGTTCTCAACCTTTTTTATGGCTACCCCACTCTTTAGGATTGACAAATATGATATGATGAATTGCTGAAGCTTCAATTTCTGATAGTTCTGGGTTAAACTGGTCAGCAAGCTGTCTAATGAGCAAGCTGTATGAAATAGCAATATATATATATATATATATATATATATATATATATATCTTTTTTAATCCCAACTTCTGCCATTGCTGAAAACTCTCCTATATCTAGTACTAATTTTTTTTGAGTTACTTTGGATTTTGCCAAAAGTTTTCTAACCTTGCTTATTTTACAAATGTTTTAACTTTTATCAATCTTTGTTAATTTCTGTTGCCATGCTTTTAAATTATTTTTTATACATTTTCTTATATTCTTTTATAGTTCCATTTTTAAAAGCTTAAAACTATCCATAATTGCAGGTGATATGTATGAAATGGGTGCCGATACTGGGCGTTATTATTCAGTGAATGTACCCTTAAGGGAGGGTATTGATGACACTAGTAAGTATTATCAAAGTTTTGTTCATTGGAAGAGTACTGTACACTTAAGATTACATTTTTTTTTTCATTTATAGAGCTGGCAATCTGTATATACAATATGTAGAGCATCTTAAAATCAATATTGTATCTGTCTGTGTGTGTGTGGTTGTTAATATACAGGTTATATTCATAAAGCCTTTGTTTGCATACATTTCTTGTACAAAAACTAATGTAATTGAGCGATTGCTTGTTTTGATATCTTGTGTAGAAATGTATCAAGTTTTTAATGACAATTATTATGCCAATTATTTTCAGTTACAGCATAATTGGCTGCTCAGAGAATGTCAAAATTGCATTCCAATGCATGCCACATAATGTTCTGTGTTTGTAGTCCGTGGAGTTAGTGCAAAAATATTTCACTTCCGGATACCAGTCTGAAATTTTATGTGGGGCTTATATTCACATAGGAGGACAAAAAAACGCCGGGAGACACTTGATCGGTCAAGGTCATTCTGTGTTGACGTCATCAAAATGGCCGCTTTTACAGGTAAATATGTTCGTTTACTTGCTTAAAAATCCATCATATATTCAAATATTGCAAAACTCAAATA
This sequence comes from Uloborus plumipes, assembly GCA_038373865.1. NCBI lineage: Eukaryota > Metazoa > Arthropoda > Arachnida > Araneae > Uloboridae > Uloborus > Uloborus plumipes. The sequence goes on from JAXGGA010000220.1 coordinate 244,864, forward strand.
TATCATCTGAAAGCTCTTTAAAAGAGCTATTTAGAAAAGTTTAATTTTTCTTTCTGAGGTCAAGGTCCCACCTGTAATGACGTCATCAAAATGGCTGCGTTTACAGGTAAATACGTTTGTTTAACTCCCCCTAAAACTCCATCATAGGTTTAAATATTTCAAAACTCAACTATATCATCTGAAAGCGCTTTAAAAGATCTATTTAGAAAATATTTAATTTTTCTTACTGAGGTCAAGGGCCTACCTGTTATGACGTTATCAAAATGGTCGCTTTTACAGGTAAATACGTTCGTTTAACTGCTTAAAACTCCATCATAGATTGATATATTGCAAAACTCAAATATATCATATGAAAGCTCTTTAAAAGAGCTATTTAGAAAAGTTTAATTTTTCTTTCTGAGGTCAAGGTCCCACCTGTAATGACGTCATCAAAATGGCCGCGTTTACAGGTAAATACGTTTGTTTAACTCCCCCTAAAACTCCATCATAGATTTAAATATTTCAAAACTCAACTATATAATCTGAAAGCGCTTTAAAAGATCTATTTAGAAAGATTTAATTTTTCTTTCTGAGGTCAAGGTCCCACCTGTAATGACTTCATCAAAGTGGCCGCTTTTACAGGTAAATACATTTGTTATACATTTTCAATTTAAAATTGTTATAACTTTTCAACTATTTGTCTTAGAAAATAAAACCAAGCACTATAAAATAGCTCTTTTAAAGCGCTTTCAGATGATATATTTCAGTTTTGCAATATTTAAATCTATGATGGAGTTTTAAACAGTTACATGAGCGCATTTACCTGTAAAAGCGGCCATTTTGATGACGTCATCACAGGTGGGCCCTTGACCTTAATAAGAAAATTTAAATTTTTCTAAATAGCTCTTTTAAAGAGTTTTCAGATGATATATTTGAGCTTTGTAATATTTGAATCTATAATCGAGTTTTAGGGGGAGTTAAACAAACGTATTTACCTGTAAAAGCGGCCATTTTGATGACGTCATCACAGGTGGGCCCTTGACCTTAGAAAGAAAAATTAAAATTTTCTAAATAGATCTTTTAAAGCGCTTTCAGATGATATAGTTGAGTTTTGAAATATTTAAATCTATGATGGAGTTTAAGGGGAGTTAAACAAACATATTTACCTGTAAAAGATGCCATTTTGATGACGTCATCACAGGTGGGCCCTTGACCTTAGAAAGAAAAATTACATCTTTCTAAATAGCTCTTTCAAAGAGCTTTCAGATGATACATTTGAGTTTTGCAATATTTCAATCTATGATGGAGTTTTAAGCAATTAAACGAATGTATTTACCTGTAAAAACGGCCATCTTGATGACGTCATCACGGGAGTTCAGTACCCCTGATCAAGTGTCTCCAGGCGGTTTTTTGTTCTTATATATATACATAAGCTCTGTACCAAATTTCACACTGGTATCCGGAAGTGAAATATTTTGGCTGTTTTTGTCGCTAACTCCACAGACTATTGGGCACACTAGATGCACAAATGTTTCTTCAATGCACTGAAGGTCAAGATTACTGATGCTGCATCTAAAGTGACAGCCCAGTTGTTTCAAAATACAAGATTATAAAAATAGATTATCAAAATACAAAATACAAGATTATAATAATGCCTTGCTATTCTTGCAGCTACTAAGGTTGTTCCCATTGAATTAATGGAGGGAAGTAGTTCTATAGTAATGTATTAAAACATGCATATGTCTAATTATATATTAGTTTTGGTTCAATAAATTCTTGTAATCATGGGGGAGGGCTTCTATCCATCCATATTAGCCTTTTAAAACACTAATTTTTTTCTGGAAAACTGGCAAAAATAACCTTCTTTTCAAGCAGAAAATTTATCTATACGTTTATAGTATAAGTTATTTTGCAATTTAATTAGGGGAGGACTGGTGACTAGGGAATGGGGAAAGTCCTGAAAATTATTGTACAAACAAAGTATATACAGTTTGATGTCACGCTTACTTTGAATTTCAAAATATTAAAATCAAATAAAATTACTATGCTGATCAGTGTATGTATGGATGAGACTACAATTTGGCAATAAAAGTGGATATGTTATCTATTCCTAACCAAGAAACTACTTTGTACAAGAATACACTTGGCTTACGCAAGAAAAATGCTGTATACTTGTGTCATTTATGGTGAATAAGCTCTATAATAACCTAGCTTGTCTATTCTTATTAAAACGGAACTCAGATGGGCATTAGAAATAAAATAATGCAAAATACAAGGTTACCCATGTCGGACACTAGCATTTGCATTTTTTTTTTTTTTTATTTACGTGAAAATAAACTCCTCATGCACCACAAAGTATTACATGAGGCTTCAGTATTTTTCGCCTATGTTAGTCACTGGCAAATGCATTAAGTGTTTAACAAGCATTATTCTTGTATTGAGTTAATAGCTGATAAAAAGTTAGATATTTACAATGGCAAGCCGTGTTTGTTTTTTAAAAACTCAAAAAGATAGTTCACATTCCTTAGAGCTTCTATTGTGCTGCTGTTTATTTTCTTGTAAGTATGATGGAAATTGAAGCAGTTCTTTGCAGATAAGTTGAGGTATTGTTATGTCTTGGACTGTTTTTTAACTTGTTTATATAATTATAATAATCTGCCGCTGTTTTTAAAACAATGCTAAATCTGAAATACACCATTAAAAGTCTTGTTTTATGGTTCCAAATTGGAATTTAACAAGAAATAATAGGTAATGTGCTGGTTTATCATTAAAGATTGTTGCACCTTTATCAAAGTCCTTTAACTTTTTCCAGAGAGCTCTCAAAAATTAAACTTAATCTGGAATATTTTTATTATTATTATTATTGCTGCGATAAAAAGCGTTCAGGAGTTTAAACTGCATTCAAACTTTGTTAAAGGGGTCAAAGGTCTTTTAAAATCATTTTGGCTTAACCATAGTTCATCTTATACCGAGAGCAATACACTATGAACCATAAGGCAGGAATCAGAAATGCAGTTTATGTTAGCAGTAATTCGTTTTTAATAACTCGGAATTAACAAGGCCCGACTGTATTTAAAAGGAAAGTCTTATAACTGTGCAGGCCAGAAGTTTTAAAATGCAATAAAAACTAAAAATCCTTTAAATATGTAATACCTGTAAAAAATTTTATTTTCTAACCATCAGTTTCCCTCATATGTTTATTAATTTTTTATTTATATATATTTGTATTTTTTTTTTTTTTAGTCTGATTTGTGTTTGAAAAATTGTGTTAAAATATCCTGTTTCTTTTCCTTCTTTGATCCTTATTGATGCCTCTTCCAGTCCTTGAATATGTAATTTTCTTAATTCATATCCCTTTGCTGTTTTCTAATTGTGTGCATGCTTAATGTTTTCTCGAAGCTCTACTCGTAGTGAACTTTTAAATTCTGCTTTTAAATGACATATGTTCCCGTATGGAAATCTTTAACTTGCTTGATAGATTTGAATATTTTATTCTCTGTAGGCTATATTAATACTTTTAAGCCTGTTATCAAAGCTGTGATGGAGTATTATCAACCTTCTTGCATTGTTCTGCAAGTAAGTAATTTTATATTTGTCATGATTAATTTCCAGCTGTTTGTGATACTTAGATTTCCCTCAGTCAATTTTATGAATATAAAGCATTTTATATCTTTAACTCAAAGTAAAAGTTATCCCTGTAAGCATACATCTGACAGTTCTGTAAACTAGGTAAAGTGCTTGTAAGCTTATTATTAACTCTTTTCTATTAATAGTGCTTACAGTGACTGGTGTCATATTTTTAAGCATTAAAAAAAAACTCCCATTCATTTTTAGTAGTACTCCTCTACTCACTATAATTTATTTTTTGAATTATTGATTTAAATACATGTCTGCATCTTTTAAATGAAGGTGAAAGTTTAATTTATGAAATCAAAAGTTAATTAAATTGTGCATACTTCACTTTTAAACACTTTTGAGTCACTTTTGTGTCTAAAAAAATTTAATGTGTAACCTATAAATATCCCAAAATCCAATTCTATAATCCAACTGGGTGAATTTGACCTAATTTGCCATACAAAAGAGGGTGTTAGAAGAGCCCAACTGGAGCATAGAGCCACCTATTGTAGTTTCTAATCTTTAACAGTAACCCAGTTATGGTAGATGTAAAGAAAATGAGTCTAAAAAGAAAATCCTGTGTAAAGGAGAGATTTCTGAGATTCCTATTCGACCTACCGACAAAGTATGTACATATTTAGAAATAGCAGACTACATCCAATAAAAAGACTTTTCCATCAAGATAGTCGCATTTTAAGGCAATCTACAAGCTTTGAAACATTGCAAACACTCAAAACTAAAATGGCACCCAAGTTTTCAGTCAACATTTTCAAAAACAGCTGTATGAGCTACAATCTGTCAAATCTAAAAAAATTGCCTATGCATCCACTGTTGATATGCATAATTATAACAAAAAAAGGACAAACTTTTTGTTTAATGAATATTTTTAAATAGCTTTTTTAAATTTATATTTATATGTTTTTAATTTTTTTTACAAGAGTTCATGATTAAAGAAATATTAGTTTTAAGTTACTTTATTTCAATTTGTACAAATATGCACACACTATAAAAACATGCATAGTTAATATTACAGAACTTTTCTGCTCATCTACTATTTAGCGTAGTGCCTCAAGATTTCCTCATTGTTTACATATTGAAAAAAGTCCTGAATACAGCGGTTACTAATTGAGAAATAGCAACTATTTAAAAATGTTCACCAATAAAAAAAAAATTGAACTTTTAGATTGAGTAAGGAGAAAGAATTTGAATTGATAAAAATGGTCAAGTGAAAAGAAACCCGAGAAATAAAATTAGTAGAAAGAAGAGAGATTATACTGATTGAAAAAAAGACAGGACTAATGAAATTTAAAATTATCCAAAAGATTTCTAAGGTCTAAGTTAGAGAAATTATGTAAATCAATATTTAAATCTTTGATGCCCTGTCTATACATATTCTTTTAAAACTCGTGATTAGAATTATTCTGTTTTAAAAATACATTTAGTTACTGAATAAAAAGATGAATTAAGCTTATCCTTAGGCATTATATATTTTAGTTTTCAATTACAAATGAAAGAAATTTTTTATTCCTTTTGATTGGGGTAGTAATTTTATTGAGTAGCAAAATTAATTTGGAAATAATTCTTAGGATTTTGTGCATAAAACCAAAATTTAATTATTTAAACAGATGACAACAGTACTTGATGCCAAATATGACCCCAGGTACTTATGTGTATTCACTACAGTGCATTAATAATTTAAACCTCTTTTCTTATTCTTTTCCTTTATTACATTTTTTGAAATAATCTATGGGTTGCGATAGAGTCATAAAACACAGTAAGCGCAAATGTTTATGCAAAGTAAGATGATTTTTCCTTTGTTTATTATTGCAAAGCGATTTAAAGTCTTCCCTCATTGTGATGTGCCAAAAAAGTTAAGTGAGAAATTTTTTGAATTTACTTCTCTCATTTACCATGCTTTCCTGTAAGTAATTTGCAGGTGTATATAGTGCCCTAAAAGCGAGGAAATGCTTTGTATAATATTCAGTGACATTTATCTGTCCATAATCTAACAATAAGAATAAATCAAACTTAATTCTTCAACTTGAATTATAACGATAGAGAACAATAGCGTGACTTATGTACTTTCAAAATTTTAACTTTTTAAACTAATAATTCATTGTTTGTATAAAATATTTTTATTTGAACTATGAAGTTTTTTAGGGGCTTGCTTATTTTTATTGCAGAGATAAATGTTAGAAACTAGACTAAGTTATGTTTCCTAATACTTCACATTATTTAATGCAGCTGGAAGATTTTCATTCAGCAAGTATTTGAAGTCTAAAAGTGATAAGGCCATTTTAAACCAATTAGTTTTTTAAAGATTATTCAAAAAAATGCCTAACAATATTACTGTAAAACATATTTAGTAAATGAGCCACATGGACAAACTAAAAGTAAATACTTGCACCAAGTTAATTAAATGTGTCAAATGCTAATGTAGCAGCTGGCCTTTTTCCTACCTCATTTAACGAAGTTGAAGCTTGACAATTTTATCTTGCTATTGGCTTGTAATCCAGGCAAAAAGATTAAGTCTTTTGACTGTCAAGAAACAACGAATCATAGTCAAGTAAAGAGTGAAAGAGTGCAAGTAAGTACAGCTCTTTCCCTTGGTCAGAGTTTAAATAATACAGCTTATTTAAATTTCCCCTACTGCAAATGCTTTCTTAAACCTGATATTAGCATAACATCCTATAACTATGGTACACACCTCTCACTCAGTTTGGCTATTTTGACATTCATGATGTAGTTATCATCTTCAGTCCAGTAATTGATACAAAAAACTACGGTGGTATTTATTCCAATTTGTTCAAGATTGAGGTAGAATTTTACTGCTATTATACTTAATTTTAAAGCATTAAACTAGTAAGTGATATAGTTTAAGATTTTATTTCTTTCAGATTACAATGAAATTAAATACAGTACAGAACGTTTTATCCAGGAACCAAAATACCGGGAAACCAGAAAACCGGCAACATTTTGTCGATTTTTCCGCCACTTTTTAAAATACGCATTTTCGGCAATTTCTAAAAAATGAAGAGCTTTTTTTTTTTTCTTTTCTTTTGAAATACCTAAATGAATATGAACGGTTTCTTCATAAATACCATATAAGTGGCATATAGCTCAGAAATTTTTAATATTATAATACCTATAAGCACTTCTGGATCGTTTTCTCTTCAGATTTTGCGATGCATTACTATTTGTTATAGTAACTTGGGTTTTATAAACAATTGGCAAATATCGCTTCGTAGCGATCCAGAAAACCGGGAAATTCAGTTATCCGGGATAGCTGTGGTCCCAAACATCCCGGATAATTGGTTCTCTACTGTACACATAAATACTGCATTGAAATCATGTTACAACAAACTTTGAAAAAAAACACATATTTTATTTGTTATAATGGAATTCAAGTAATGTAATGGAAATTCAATTGGGTATGAAAACGTATTTGTTTGAAATGGATATTTCTTTATCAGTTTTTTGTGGAATTTCTCTATTATACTATCTAATGTAAAGATCAAATAAATAGCATGTTCACGTATGGGTATATAAATCCCTCTGCCCCCACCTTACTAACTCCTTCCTAAGAAACAATTCATAATATTTCACTCATTTTACACTGTGCCTAACGCCTAATACAGGGTTCCTACGCTCCTTACAAACTCCTTATAAACTCCTACTTTTTAACAAGAGAAAATAAGGGCCCTTAAAACTCCTGAATTTTGCCATTATCTCCTTACAAACTCCTTACGTTTTATTCTGTTAAATATATTCTTCTATCACTAATCCCAACGGCGATTGCAGTGGTGCAAGTGCTGCGCCAAATGAAGAATCCTGCGCCATCCTGCTCCCAAACGCACTTTTTGATCGAAATTGCGCCTGACTGCGCCAAACCGGCCGTTTTTCTAGCGAATATCGCGAAAAAGTGGCATAACTTTTGCTTTTGTTAACCGTACGTTGTGACGGTTGCTATGGCGATATTCTGAACACGTGCGTCGCGAAAAATATCCTCCTTATTTGAAATTTCAATCCTTTTGCATCTTGCAAAAATTTTGATATGTTTCAGAATCCAAAATTATTTTGACATATGCTACCTCAGCTTCACTTATTTTATGTTTTATTTTGAGAAAAAAGTAATTTATTTTTAGAAGCATGTCAACATCTAGCATTTACATCGCGGACGAAGCTTCCTATGTTGAAGATTTCAATCCAAATGCATCTTTCAAACATTTTAATATTTTTGACAATTAACCGTTATTTTGACAATAAATACCTTCCATTAGCTTATTACTTTCTTCTATATCTAATACATAGAAGAAAGTATTGGTTTCGTGAAAATTTTCGAATGTCGAATTTTGACGGATTTGCACGTTTTGAGGTGCGCTGAGTCCATTTCGATCATTTTTGGAAAATGTCTGTCTGTGAGTCTGTATGTGTGTGACCAGTTTTTGTGGCGCGCTAGAGCAAAAACTACTGCATGAAATCAAACAAAAATTTTTGCACATATGTATCACTATGTGAACTGGTGCACCTGACTTTTTTTAGCGAATTCCGCCAAGGGGGGTGGAGCAATCGCACGTGTTCTGCGCGGAGGTGATTGCTATATCTCAGGAAGTAACCGGCGGAATCAAACGAAAATTGGTCCATAAGTAGACCCTATTGAGTACAGGTGCTGATTCAATTTGTTTGTCAATATCTCGAAGGGGGGTGGAGCAATCGCACGTGTTCTGCGCGGGGGTGACTGCTATATCTCAGGAAGTAACCGGCGGAATCAGACGAAAATTGGTCCATAGGTAGACCCTACTGAGTACAGGTGCTGATTCAATTTGTTTGTCAATATCTCGAAGGGGGGTGGAGCAATCGCACGTGCTCTGCGCGGGGGTGACTGCTATATCTCAGGAAGTAACCGGCGGAATCAAACGAAAATTGGTCCATAGGTAGACCCTATTGAGTACAGGTGCTGATTCAATTTGTGTGTCAATATCTCAAAGGGGGGTGGAGCAATCAAAAGTGCTTATTTTGTCATTGCACTTACTGTATCTCGGGAAATATTGCTGCGATTTGAATGAAATTTGGAATAACACTAACCCAATATTGAAGCAAGCATCGATTAAATTTTGGCGCCAATCGCCCCAGGGGGAGGATGGGGTGATTTTTGCGCTTAGTCAACAATGCGAAAAATTAATTCATTAAAAAATCGCTTTCACGCTACTTAATTATAAAAACATCTGAAAACGTTCAATGATTTGAAATTTTTAACTGTTGCCAATTTCTTTTTACTAACAAATAAAATGTTTGCAATTAATTTAAACAAGTCTTTTGCAATTATTTCCAATTTCGCTCATTGATTCTGCATTTGCAGGGTTATTACGATAATTGGGAAATTGGAGCTGTCTCCAATAATTCGGGCGAGTACGTATTTTATTTTGTAACCGGAATTCATAAGATAGATATAGAAGAAAGTTTCGTGACGGCCACGACAGCTAGTTTTAGCTTGTATTTTGATAACAAATAATTAATTTTTTTTTCTATTTATATACCTATTAATTTTTGCAAGCTTGATTTTAATTAGCATTAGGTTATCCATTGCTTCATTTTTTGTAAAACAATTAAAACAATCAAACACATAATGTTTAATTATGGCTTTGTACTGAAAGGCAGTATTTTGAAAAGTTGAATTTGTAAAATTATAGTTTTAAAAGCTTAAAATATAATTTTCCATGCTACTAGCAGCAGTGTTCCCATTAAGTCATTAAAGGAAAGATAAAATTTTGATGTGTTGTACAAAATTCAGAGATACTTTATGGCAGCTCATAATTATCTCATTCTGCTGTTTAGAAGTTTAACGTCTTTTAGTTTTGTAACAGGCACAGATTTAAGTCATTAAAAGCAGAGACAAACAAATTAAATGTGAAGCAGCATACGATAGCTACACAAGAAGTTTAATCCAATCAAGAGTCATCAGATTCATTGTTAAATTTAGCAAACCAACGACTAAAGTCAGCTGTTAAGAACAATGTCTTGTCTGAAATAAAGTTGTAAAATGGATGTTAGAAGATGCAGAGAAGTTATGAGAAAGAAAGAACAGTAGAACAAAAAGACCCTAAGTTAAACTTTTAAATTAAGGTTTTTCAATTTTTAGCCCACAAAATCTAATTTTGCACGATAAAACATAAAAAAAACTTTAGTTTACTTTTTAAGCACAAAGATAGTTCCTCAATTTTAAGTTAAAACGCATTGTTAACAAAAGAAAATCCAAATGTTATTGATAATTATGCAACTAAAAAACCAAAAAATGTCTACATTTTTCATAGTCGTGGAAGCTTTAAACCAAACGTTTGCATTTCATATTTGACCACCACGAATGAGCTCCCAGGTTATTCATGGATAGAATTCTTTTCTAAAAAATGAAAAAGGATTGGTAGTATAAATGTAATTGTAAAAAAGTGGATGAGTTTATCGTTTCAATTTGACTGTAAATGAATGTTCCAATTTCTATATCCTTGTCTCTGAAATTTGAGTTAATTACAGTGAAACATTTTGCTGTTCACCTATTGAAACCACATCTAGTATTTTTAAACTATAACTAAAATTTAATAATAGATAATCAGTGCTTAGTTAAAATGCTAATATATTTCTGTACCTTAATGCAAAAACAACCAATGTCAAAATTCGTCAAATTGATAAATGCAGGTTCAAAGATTTGAGTCTCCATAGGAATGTGTTAGATTTGGTGTCTTAGTGTCGCTCCACTGCTAAGGCGGTTTGTTTTAAAACGTTGGTTGTTGTATATGACACAAGATACCTTTCTATCCCCATTACGATAAAAAACTAATAACATCAAATTTTTGACATTGGTTGTTCTTGCATTAAGGTACAGATTTAAATTACTATAAATGTATGTTTATCACAGTCACATAGTGACATAGCATCTTATTCAAGCCTGCTCCTAAACACAATTCTGCCGCTCCGAAATGGTATTTTCGCTGCTCCTGAAGATGCTCCCAAACCACATTTGGTCACTTGCACCCCTGCGATTGTGTTCGGGTTTTACACCTGAATTCTAGTATATTTTCGTGTTAAAATCGGAAATCCAGTATTTTTCGCTATGCTTTTATCTTACCACATCAGAATTTTTTTTTCCTTGTTCCAAATTTTTGACGATTACATCCATAATTATTAGTAATATACATCATCTAGACCTGTTAAAATGACATTCTAAAATTGTTTTGTGTAAAAACATTCTTTTATTTTCCGCTCTTAAACTTTTGATGCCTTTTTTTAAAATCATACAATCCCTTTGCATCCGGTTTGAGAATCGAATTTTTCCGATTTTTTATGTTTACTTTGCTTTGCTTAGGGGCAAATAAGAGAACATTTTTTTTATTTCTATTAAAATTGTAAATTAAAAATTTTCAAGTCAAATTCTGTCTTCCCTACAAGAGTTGAAAAATTGAAATTTGAAATTACTTTTAGTTTGAGTTTTTCTTCAATTACGTTGATTGTTATTAATAATATGCATATCATAGAGCTTTAAAATGTAAATATTAATAATTTTACTTTGATAAATCCTTTAATGTTCCGTTTTTTCTTTTCTTTTGCTTGTTTAATGCGTTCATTATGAAAATCGCGATCTCTTTGCATCCGCCATTGGAATAGGATTTTTTGCATTTGTGATGTTTACTACTCTTTGTCACTAAGTAAACAACTAAAATTTCATTAGATTTTTTTACAGGGATGAAAATCTTCCGCGGATCCGCGATTTTCCGCTTTCAGTATTTTTTCTTTCTTTCCGCGATCAAAAAATTAATGTTGCATCAAGTTTAGAAAAAAAAAGAAAAACATTAAAATGAAGCATAAAATAAGTTGATTTAAAGTAGTAGAGCTTGAAATTATTTCCAACTTCCAAAATAATGGAAAGGTTTTTTTGGATGCAGCATGATTGAAATCTCAAGAATAACGTGCAATTATCAGCGAACTATGTACTCTTTTTTGGCATGCTGCCAAAAACATCAGTTTCCATTGTAAGAGGTAGAAAGTAATGAAGTTCAGCTAAAATATTCAAGATCTTTGTCAAAAAATTGGGAAAATTATTTTGATCTTTAAAATTTATGAAAATAATTGAAGACCAAGCAGTATTAATTAGAGAATTTATTTCTTGATGCACACATGTCTAATTCATCAAAAATTGCAACCCCCCCCCACCCACTTTTTTTTTACATTGTTGTGAATGACTTAAAAATAAATAATGAATGAGCAATTAAGAGCTTTGAAATTTTTTTACTTTCGATTTTAGGACTCAAATTCAGAGGAAATCTTGCATGACTAATTTCGCGGAATATGGGGAAAAAATCTATCTGAATTTTAAGACAGGCAATTTTTCCTCTTTTTTGACTTTGAGCTGTCTTTATCCCTGTTTAGTTAGTCACTAAATTGAAAAGTTTTCAACAAAATTCTGTGCTCTTTAAGAGTGAAAATCGTCAAAAAGTTTAAAAAATGTGAAAATTATTTTGGCCTCGACTATCTTCAGTTAGCTTATTATTATTATTTTAATGTTTTATTTTCTTATGTGGATTTTAGTTTCAAAATTTTTAATAAGTGTCTTGTTTTTGAGAAAGTACTAATTTTCAATCAGTACTTTTTTATTTTTTTAAATTCATTTTCAAAGTAAAATTTTTTCAATGGTCCCCCCCTATTGGCATTTGTTTTTTATTTTTAATCCTCTTAATATTCAAGAAGCAGTAAATGCATATTGAATTTGTGTGTTTATTCAATATATTGTATGATGGCAAAAATAAAAATTACAAGACTTATAAAAAAGTTTTTTTTAATATGTTGTTAAAAAATGCGTCTTTTAACTGAGGAATACTCCTTAAAAATTGAAATTAACTCCTGCAAAACTCCTTAAAAACTCCTTACTTTTAATTTTCAAATTTGAGTATGAACCCTGTAATAGTTGGTATACATTCAGCCTTACAATAATCTCATTTCTAAGTAGAAAAGAAAAAAATGCAGATGAATCATTGTTTCTTTAATGGTATAAAACATGTAAAACCATTTTTTGAAATTCTTCAATTAAATCGAAAAATTATTTATATTGAATTTGAATCAATTAGAATTGAATTGAATCCAGTTCAAATTCAACTTTCTTTTTTACGAAATATTATTCAGTTATACATTAGTCCTATTCTACCCTTTATCTAAAAAAATATAACTCATACATCACATTCTTAATATGTTGTATAAGTATTCATACTATTACATGATGTAATTTCGTAAGCCCATTGGATTAAAAAACTTTTAAAATATTTTACAAATGTATTATTCTAAAGCACACACACACATCATGATATGTTGTAAAGAGTGGTAGAATATAAGTTGTATATTTTGAAGAATTTGCTCAGTAAGTCAGTCGTATCCTTGGATGCTTGGAAAGTTGCTTTAACTCTAAGTGCTTTCAAAAGCAGGCTTGAAAAATTTGTTTTTGCCCAAAAATGCCTTTTTTTTTTCTTAAGTTTTACTGTCTGGTTTTAAGATTTATCTAAATTTATTGAGAAACTGTGACCAAATACAAAATACTGCTGATGTTCTTTTTCCATACTTATTCACCCCACATTAAGTGTTGTCAGTGAAGCTATTGTTTGACTTTATTCACTTTTCCAAAAAGCATTCATGGTTTCTTCTCCATCCTTCTGAAAATTTACCTTCTGTGTGGGATTTTTTTGTCATACCCTCCCATATATGTACATGAAATACTGTATTTGAGTTGGAAAAGTGTAAGAGTAAAGGTTTCTTCGGACTCCACCCCGGAACTGAGCCACAAAACTTAAATATTTGGTTTCTTCCTGTGAAAGTTCAAAGCATTCATAGCCTTGCAATCATACCGTATTTTTTTTTCTTTTTTTGAATCTAAGCTTGTTGTTTCATGAAAATGTTTTTGGTGTGAGGATTGTATAATTGATAATCGTGTTTTCTGCTTGTGGAGAAATTTTCGAAGCGGTAGATCCTTTATTGAATGTCCTTTTTTGTAGAGAGAGAGAGAAAATTCAATTCTGTTTTTCTATACTTTTTTATCATTGCTTATTTTTTATATTTTAACTAAAAGGAAATCTTCACATGAAAAATATAGTAGGAGTTTATGGTAGTACGTTAGGGGGAAATTTTTGATCCTTAAAAAGTACTTGAAAAGTGCTTGACTTTTTTCTCCTTGAAGAGTATGAACTCTATCAAACATGATTTATTCAGTATTTCCTCATTTAAAATTTTATGCTTCGAGTACATTCAAATAAACTCTTTCTTAAAAAAAAAAAAAAAAATTTAATGTTAAAGTATTTCTCTTCCAAGTTTTTTTAATTCTGAAAAGTAGCAAAATTTCTCTATCCTCAGGGTAATGTATTATCAAAATTACTCAATCTTGGAAGTGTTAATTGGTTGATAGTAGAATAGTGTAGTGATAAAAATAACCTAAACATGAATTTGGCAACATTTTTCAAATTGTTAATTTTACATAAGTTTTTGATTTGAATCTTTAGTTTTTCTAAATATTGTGCTTGACTATAAGGAATGTCCCAAAAAATGTATATGCTTCCTGAATGTTTATAACTGTAACAATTTTATTCATTTTTTAAATTTGAGGGCTTAAAATAATAGCTGAAGCTGGACTTAGAATAAAGATAGTTCACGCTTGAAAGCTACTGGAAATCTAATAACATGATGGAAGTGCAAAAACAGTTTAAAAAGGAGTTTCAGTTAGATGTACCAAAGTAACTTACAATTATTTATTTGCTGAATATGTTCAGAGATGAAGGAATAGTTAATAATATAGAGGAAAACCATTTTGGACAACTACCAAAATCCACAGCCTCCCATGAGAAAGAAAAGTCATCAAAATGCTCAAGTGTCCTAGAAAGTCCATGTCAAGCACAATGCTTACAGCACTAAACTTGTCAAAGTCATCAAAATGCTCAAGTGTCCTAGAAAGTCCATGTCAAGCACAATGCTTACAGCACTAAACTACAGTCAAAGAGCTCAGAGGAACTATTGAGAGAGGATGTGCCCAAGTACCAATCGAAAGGATTAGAAATGTTTTGGATTTCATTGCTTGAATAATAAACACTTATTTATAGAAAAACCAAATGTAAATCATAGGTTGGTATCTTTAAAAAAAAATTTCAATGAATTAACTTTTTTGTACTTGAAAGCTGTCTTTGTCCTAACATGGTAATTAAAATTTAACTAAGCTTTGAACATATATTACTGTTTAAACTTTTCTTTACTCATTTAATTTCTGTGCTGCATTCAGTTGTCCGCTGGCTAATTGAGGAGCAATAACTGCTTCTATCTTTTACATTTTTTTAAACATTTATATCTGTCTGTTTTTCATATATAGTGTGGAGCTGATTCTTTATTTGGTGATAGACTTGGGTGTTTTTCTCTTAGCACACGAGGGCATGGGTGAGTAAATTTTTGTAAACAACTCGATTGTCTGCCGCTAATGTTTTTCTTTATAGGAAAAATAACTGATGAGGATTGACAAAAATGTTACATGAGGTACTGATGCATAATTTAACAAAAATATCATTAATCTATTTTTGCTGATGAAAAAAAACAAATTTTACTTTGACTGTTTTGCTCATGATTCACGGAGCTTTTGGAAAAATAATTAAAATAGTCCTGAGGTTTGTTTGTTCATTTTTATTTATTTTGTCAATACACACAATTAACACTCCTGTGGACAAAATGTTGAAATTTTCTGTTCTTGCATTTAATAGTTGTAAACCAATTTCTTATTTGTAATTAGATTTTTTACTTACCAGTCACCAAAAAAAATGGTAGAAATCTTTATCATTATCCCTGCCCCTTCTCCCATTCTTTATAAAAGCAAGAAAGAAAGAAAAGCTTAGTTTTGTATTTTGATAATAGAACATTTTGGTTTAAACATGAGTCCCTAGCGACTGAATACGTGTTTTTGTTGAGAAGGCAATTGATTATGTTTGCCAATCGTAGGAAAAACTACTATTTCTATTCAATTCTAAAAAATGGTGACTATGTTAGTGAAATAGCAACTAAAATGAGTAGAAACTCCCAATTTTTTTTTACTAAGTCGAAAAAGATGATAATTTGCTCATACGTCAAGCTTTGCGAAAAAAACGGAAACGTTTTGCCATATTTTTTATACAGAAGTGCCCTCAAAAGATTAAAAATTAAATGTTACAAACATGTTTATGATCGGAAATTATGTAAATCCTCTGTTTTGGCACAGAAATGCTTCGTTTCTTGCCGATCAAAATTTTTCTCAAGATCTCATTTTTGTGACTATGATTTTTGAAAACTGTTTATATTCTGAATAAATATCAAAAATTAGCTCTTCAATTTCTTATAATTATCTCAAGTTCTAGTTTCCATTCCCATAATTAAAACCACTATATCCAAAAGTGACTAACAATAGTGTGCTTTCTCACAAAGATAAATATACATTTATGCTATATTATAAGCATACCTAATTTCATTTTTAATCTTAGTTATATCTGAACGTAAATTGCATAATTATAAATAATATGGGTATTTTACTAAAGATTTGCAATGGTGGCTTGCATGCAACGTGCCAGCCACACTGCAAATATTCAATAGCGTGTTGCATCAATGCTTCTTAGAAGCATTGATGCAACGTGCAATGTTTTTCTTTTTTTGAAAACCTTTGTTAAAATGAAAAATTGTTTGGACTTTGGAATCCAGCTAATACTCTGGTTTTATGCCACAAAATAAGTTTAAAAATTGGAAAGAAAATCAAAAACATTAAAATCTGCATATATATATATATATATTCTATATCATAAGGAGAATATCTCCTTAAGTCTCTTCTTGCTGAAAATTGTTTGAACTCCTTGTCTCCCCCCCCCCCTACTCCAGAAGAATCTTCATAGTTAATATAATGTTCTCTTCTCTTCAAATAAAATAATGGCTATGGAACTGTTAAAAATTCAAAAATTAGGGGTGCTATCTCCAAAAATAGGTGGGTGGTTGGGGAAAAAATGGTGGTAATATTTGGGTTCAGGAAGTCATTTTGCTATAGAGCCGACTAGAATGGTGAAAAAAGCAGTTTGACCAGGAGGTTTTGCTGTGTAGTGTTATAACTCCTATCCTAAACCTTAATCTTCCTTATCTAGAGCCCCAAATTTCTATTCCAAATTGGAAATTTTCCTCTACTAAAATTGTTCAATGCAATTCTGTATATCAGTGTACTCCTGCTTTTTTATGTATGTTGTATAATTTTACTTGTGTGTAGCTATTTAAACCAACGTTTTGTTTTTATAGGGAGTGTGTAAAATTTGTCAGATCATTGAATGTTCCATTGCTCGTTCTTGGAGGTGGAGGGTATACTCTTAAAAATGTTGCCAGATGCTGGACGTACGAGACTTCCATACTGGTAGATGAAGATATTGGTACTGACATTCCTTATAATGGTGAGTAATTAAAGATTTAAAGGATTAAAATTTTCTATATAATAAGATTTTTGTACTGATGAGAGAAAATTTCATTCCCTGGCTGTGTTTGCGGGATCTTAATAACTGTATTTTTTTTTTTACCAAGTTTACTTTTTCAGATTGTGTTGTTATTATAATAGTTAAACTCTGTTCAATTGTGTTAACTTGGATACACCGACATATATAGCCTGATTTAGATTCCTGACAGATTTCATTGGAGCAAGTCCCAGTGCTCAGTATTGAAAAAACTTTTTTTTTTTTTAAATATTTAATTTGAATAATTTTATTTGCCTCTAATTTTCAGTACATAGATTAAAGTTCATCTTCTTTCTCATGCAAGAGAAAAATATTTTTCTTATCAGTTTTATCCAGAATTTGGAAATAGCCTGTGTAATAGCTATATTTTAAAAATATTTAAACCAGACATGTTTAATTAACTAAACTTTCCCCCACTATTTTCTAAGCTTCGGAAATACATATCTGCTGAAACAGTTTGATACAGACACTAAATATGTTTGCATTGTAAAAGGTATCCTAAACAAAAGGTGAGGAGTGTGGCAGGGTGGGGGGGATATTTACCTCAATTATTTTGTATCTTCATTTGAAATGCAAAATTTTGTCATGAATGAAAAAAATGTGTTTGCTTTTTATAAGAGTTGCGAATAGCATCCGGGCCAGATAGAAGCTCAGAACGAAGGAGGAATAACTCAGCGTGTTGTAGAGTCTCTATGACAATCAGATCTGAAACAGTTCTATGAATATCAAATTTCAGCAAATTTAATTGCTCAGACTTCAAACGAACACTCATTCAGAGGTCTTTGTTCAGCAAATCTCATACACGAGTGACATTATGGTCCGTTAGCAATGATGATGAACACCCAGAACATGCCTCATTGGCTACTTCTTCCCAATCTTTCTTGAACGACTTAAGCCACTTTTTAACTTTTTGAGTATGACAAGCAATCTTAGTAGAAGGTCTAAGTGAAAAAATCAAGCATCTCTTTTATGGTCTTTTGGAGTTCGAAATTTTATCGCATACTGCTGTTCCTAAGTTCTCCCCATTTTAAACATCTACAAGGCTCTGCGTGAAGTTGTTCTAAGAGTTTAGTCCCATCGTTCCGAGAGCTCCTACGCAACTGAACCAAGCATCACTGGATATCTTAGTCCCCCCAACCCTTTTCAACCGGTTGCAAAGATGTGCGCTGTACAGTCACATGGTAAAAAATGAATTTCATTACTTTTGGGACAAACCCTGTATACAGGGTTTTAAAATTTAACTTCTCCAACTCAAAACACCATGTATGGTATCGTATGGGTCACAATTGCATGAAACTTGGACAGCAAATGCTCCAAATTATGTGCTTGACATTTATTGAAGGAAAAAGAATGTAGCACTAACCTTTAAAAACTAAAAAAACTTTTCACATAATTTCTATGTGAGTCCTGTGCTTCTATTCATCCCTACATCCTTATTTCCATTTGGGGAACAATATGTTATGTATTGTAACACGGTAAATATCTCCTGATTTTAAAGACTTGCCAAATAAAAATGTCTTTTTGACCTAATGTTGCCGGTTTAGTTGGGTAACCTGATCCTTTATAAATTCCTCTAGCCAAATAGTGCAAAGTCTAATCACAGCTACTAAGGTCAATAAAAATGCAAATAATTGCCCATTCCTTGATGAAAGTTAGGAGTCACACCTGTTTGATGCTAGAATGAATATAGGGAGGAGCACCTATCCAACACAAATGTTGTATTATGAAGGTGGTTACCTTAATCTGAATCTATGATGTAAAATGCTTCAATCATGACCTGGTATGGTGGTCCAATGACATAGAGCTTTTTTTTTTTTTTTTTTTTTGCGTGACATTGCCACCAATCGCCTACTCTTTTTACAAAAATTTTATTCAATGTATTGCACACACGTAGAATAAAAGGGGCACTTCTTCAAGTAGACTATCCTTATAGTAATGCACCTTTTATTCTACATGTGTGATATGTTGAATATATGACTTGAAACATCTGATTTAAATTTCCTGTCATTGTGACATATACAATGGCCTACACAGCCTGCTGAGTAATGTAAGTAAACCAGTGCATTATGTTTATCCTTTATAATTACGATTAATAATAGTTTGTGATAATACATAGCTCTATGATTCTGGTTTGTGTAAAAATTTTCATAAGAGTCATTCAATTTTTATAGAGTATCTGGAGTACTTTGCTCCTGATTTCATCCTTCATCCTCCTGTGCATACAAAGCAAGAAAATGCTAATACAAAGCAGGTGATTATTTATAAATTTTTTCAAAAATTTAAACGTTTCAATGTCTTTCGTCAGAAAAATTTCGTAAGTCTATCAACAGTTCAGTTCCAAATATTCAAACAAGGAAAATAATATGAAGGCAAAGAGTTATTATTTAAAAACTAGTAGCTATTTATTCTATATATTTATATCATAGTCATACAAATATGTATTCATGTATAACAGTGGGGCAATACTACATTAGCAGAAGTATCAGTTTTTCACTAAACAGCTTAAAAAGACAAAAAAAGTTCAATTCTTGTTTTATTTTCCAAAATTAATGAAAAACATGGTCTTTACTACCATATAATGCAGTTGAATTTTGAAAATTTCCAGAAAAAATGTTGAAATAACACAATTTTCTCTGTAACGGATGTATCTCGTAAGATAATTCCATTATAGAGCCAATATACCATCATATAAATATTGTTTTTGAAAATCTTGAAAACTTAACTGAATTTTCTGGGGGCCCATGTTTTTCAAAAATTCATGCAACGAAACTAGGATCTATCATATTTGAAGTCTGCAGGTTTTTTTGTGCAGCAATCAATGCTATTTTTCAAAATGGAAATTGCACAGTGACTGATAAGAAAACTATATTGCTTGTGAAAAAGTGCAAATTACATAGCTGCCAATTCTCCCAATTTATTTTTGAGACTCCCAAAATTATTTGTGCCTTCTCTCTTAAATGCTCTAATTAAGTAAATATCTCCCAAATATTCATCAAAGCAATGAAGTCCCTCAAGACAGGATTTATCAGTGCTTAGAAGTTCATAAAAAATCTGTATAGAAGAACAGTTGCAATGACAAAAACTTTTCGTACCCGATTATGAAAATTGTATCTGCAATCATTTTTGTTTAATTTTCCTTCTTTTTATAGCTTTTAATCAGCGAAAATTGCAGTAAAACATTCTAATTTTTTCTTTGGACTTCCCAAATACTTACCTTCTGCAAGGAATGTCTATTATCACTCATAAGAGGAAAAAAATATCCTTTTCTTTAATTTAATTTTTTTTTTATTTATTTATTTATTTATTTATTTGTAAACCTGAGAAAGTAAATCCCAAATTCTGTATTTCAGGATTTTCGGGTCCTATGCAGACTCGATTTAAGAAATCCGTACTTATAATTTAACCTTTTGGATCCGGCTGTTCATAAAGAAATTTTTCTTTCAACCCTGGTCGTACGATAGTTGAACCACAGATTTATTTTCTATTGAAAAGAGAAGGTATAAACTGTCGTACCAGACGTATGAAACCTAGAAAAAATCCACGGCTCCAAAGGGTTCAAGTGAAAATTTCAACTCTGTCCTCTAAAATAGACGAGACTTATGGTACAACATGTGTACCGCCCGGTTCCTAAAGATTAAGAATCCTTTTTGCACTAACTCTTTCCATGTAAGTGGAGGCTTTGTGTTTTCCCAATTTTGTCAATCAATGGGCCTACAGCTGAGATTCTATATAAGGATATGAAAGAAATGGTTTTTGATGGTGTACCTTCTGAATTGTTGATTTCATAACTTCCCATGCCCTACTCAAGCAGTGGAATGATTCTTTAAATTAATCACAGAAACATCATCTATGGATTATAGTGCATGCAAAAGAGAAGGATTCATTAGAGTTGGATTATAATCCAGAAAACTAATGCTGCAATTTAACATTAAGGCTGAATAGTGTCTCATCAAACTGATCTGCAGGTCTACTTTTCCTTCAAACTACGTGCTGTTGTTTGTAGTGTTTTGATAATAGTTTAAGGCCCGAAAGCAGAATACTGCTAAATTGGCGACGTACGTCGCAGAAGAGACATCGGGGCTGCAGAACAATTCTATTCAAAATTAAGCAACCAAAAAAAAAAAAGTTATCGTTCAAAAAAAAAAAAAAGTTTCACTCGTATCCCATGTCTCGCAGAGCATCAGGCAATAATGTCGGCGCCGTAGCCTGCCATGTGCCATATAGACCACAGCAAACGTGCGGACGACTTGACTTGAGCTTCTGATGACACTTGCGCAGGCTTCGTTTGAAGTTCTGCAGTCCTTCTTATTTGGGCAGCAGAACTTTAGTTACGAAACTTGCAGTACACATTCGTTATTCAAATAATGTTTACAACGATTATTTTCTTCCGCATGAGAATCGCGGGGACGCAAACTTAGTCTGAAATTCTGCGAGCCCTCACATTTTGGCAGCAGATCTTAAGTGACGAAGCTTGCAGTAGGTACACAAATCAGTTCTTCAAATTATGTTTGAAACATTTTTTTCGCAAAAGAGTCGCAAGGGCGCATATGATGACCTCGAATTCAAAGAATCCAAGGCCAGCTTGTAAAAGCAGAAGTTCCCTTCACGTTCGAATGTTGCATTGAAAAACAGAAGTATGGCGATGCAGAAATAAATAATTTCGTCAAGTTGAAAAACAATGTTAATTTATTTAAAACTTCAAAAACATAGATCGGCTACAGTAACTATTGCAAACTTAATTTAATAAAACATCAAATTAAAAATTGCTGCGTTAGGTGACTCGTACCTAATATTAACCGAGCTCGGCATCATTCTATTCTAATGCTAGCTTAACAGCCAAAGCACAGATGCCACGAGCGAGACGAGTCATCCTACGCCAGCCGACAACCAAAGATCAAACGCGAAAACAAAACAAGCAAGTCTAAGCAAGCCGGAGAGAGAGAGCGAGCTAACACCCTACGCCGCCTTAAATAGGACACGCGCTTTACATATCCGTCTACAGCGCATGCCCAGTAAGGCGGAGCGCGCGATCATCAGTTTCGTGATCGTTCTCGAACATTCCAAGGTGTTCAAAGCGCGGGAAAAACTACGTCACGGCCTATGACGTCACAGCAGCGTTCTCGCCGGAGACTTAGAACGAATCCAAATTGGCGGATCGCTTTCAATCAGCTGTGCGTTTGAAAACTTAGCGGTAAAAACACCAACACGTAAGTTTTATCATTTGTATTTAGACGAGGTGATGAGAATACTTTTATGATTAGGCATTTTATGACTATCATTAGCCCTCCCTTCTCATCACATCGTCTAATTAAAAATTTCAAAAGATCATACACAAATAAAAATTTTCTTACTCAAAAAATAAGTTCATATTTTAAGAACTTTAGCCCAATGTTAATTCAAGTTAATAATTTTCAAAAACATGTTAAATTACCAGACCAAATTCAGATTTCAATTATCTTACATCTATTACAGATGCTCAATCTCATAAATCTACTGAAGAACATGATCTGAAACACATTTAACAATAACAACAAATATCAATCTTAATTTCCATCTTATTTAACAAAATTCATTTTTCCAGATCGTTGGCAGTCCACAGGAAAATGTCCTTTTACATTTTTCACAAAGAGTCCAGCTATCATGGCAATTGTCCAAAAAAACATGGATTCTTTTACACTTATTCATAACTTTACAATCAATCTGGAAATAAAAAAACAAACACAAGTAACTGTTCAAAATCAGCATTATTCTTTTAAATTCACATTAGGCATTTCTCTTAAAGACTTATTAAAAATTCACAATTTTACATTTGATTCGAAAAACATTTCAAAAAATCTTTGCAGTTCGCGGTGAGTAGGTGGCTTCGTGAAAATGTCGGACAAGTTAGCTTTACTTTCTACATAATTGACACTGAAAATATTCTTATAAATTAAATCTCTAATAAAAAATAGTTTTACGTCAATATGCTTGCTCCTATGATTTTCTATGGGTGATTTCACAAAATCTAATGACGCTTGATTATCAACATATATTATGGCTTTACATTTTGATTTTTCAACTACTTTACTTTTTATACATTCATCGAGAATTCTGTCAAACCACATAGTTTCTTTTGCAGTTTCTGTTAACGCGATGAACTCAGACTCCATGGTCGAAAGACTTACACTTTTCTGTTTGAATGTCCTCCACTCTATAGGTGCATTATCTAACATTATTATTTGACCCCCCAGAGATGTCCTGTCATCGCGATTTGCCGCATAGTCTGCATCAGAAAAAGCCACAATTTGAATTTTGCTACATTTCAATCTTAACTTTAAGTTTCGTGTTTGATATACATATCCAAATAATTTAACTAGTCCATTCCAATGATTTATCCCTGGGTTGTTTTGAAATTGACTAAATAAATTTACAGCGTAAGCAATATCAGGTCTAGTTCTATTAGCGATGAACGCTAAGCATCCTAGCAAATTTCGATAAGGATATGTCGACATTTCAGAAATTTCACTTTGGGATTTTGGACAATCAGAACTCGAATAAACGGTGCCTTTACTAATGGGAAGAGAAGATATAGGAAATTTGAATTTACTGAATTTGTCATTTACTTCGCTAATGTACGAAGATTGATGTAAATATAGGTCTTTACCTTTAATTTCAAATTCTACACCTAACAATTTCTTCGTACTTCCGAGTACTTTTAAATCAAAATATTTACTCAATGAATTAATGGCACCATTTATTTGACATTCTTTTTGTCCGAAAATCACAATATCATCAACATATACAAGTAAAATTACGCTAGAGTTAAAATAAACACAATTGCAAGATTTAAATTTCTCAAAACCAATTTTCAACAAAATTTGATCCAGTTCAAAATACCATAATCTGCCACTTTGATGCAAGCCATATATTGCTTTATTTAGTCTACAGTAATAATTTTCCCTGCCTTTTTCCTCAAATCCAGGAGGCTGACGCATGAAAATAATTTCGTCTATCGGGGCATATAAGTACGCACTTTTAACATCACATTGGACGTTTTTCCAATTTTCACAACTGACCAAAAATGAAAAAAAGAATCTTATAATCCCAAAATTTACAACCGGGCTATAGGTCTCCTCATAATTTAGAAATTTGACCTGATTCATTCCATTAGCTACAAGCCTGGCCTTATAAGACACAATATTTCCCTTATGATCCTTTTTTAAAGTGTATACCCAGCGCGAGCCTACCGGAATCACATTTTCTGGTAATTTAGCCAAAGTCCAGACCTCCCGTTGCTTCATAATTTCAATTTCTTGTTCCATGGCTTTTTGCCAATTCTCCCTTTCTTTTACTTTTAATGATTGTTTGTAAGTATTTGGAATTATAATTTCATTTTCTAGTCATAACTTATCATCCACCCGAGAACATACAAAAACATTATTTACTTCTCCCTCTGTTAAATCTTTTCCTTGAAAACTAAATAATTTTGAATCATATGCTATATTATTTTTGGTACAATATTTTTGAAC
The DNA here is from genome assembly GCA_038373865.1 of Uloborus plumipes. Classification (NCBI taxonomy): domain Eukaryota; kingdom Metazoa; phylum Arthropoda; class Arachnida; order Araneae; family Uloboridae; genus Uloborus; species Uloborus plumipes. The sequence continues at coordinate 269,483 of JAXGGA010000220.1, forward strand.
GTCATGATTAGATCTTAATCTTTTATTTTCCCCCTTTTCAAAATAATATACGTCGTTTCTAGTACCGTCTTTCCTTTTTACGACTTTTCTAACCCATACTGCGTCCCGTAAAGGCAAATCATTTTCACTATCCGATTCTAATTCACCCTCACTACCTGCCGAGCTCTCTGAATCTGAAGAACCTGAACTCAATCGTCCTCCCGCTCTATCATCTTCGTTCTCTGTTATAGCCGGCGTTAGTGCCATTTCCCAATTTAGAACCAGATCATTTTCTTCACCCTTTTCCGGAAAGTCAGACTTGTACATCGTATTTTCTTTGAAAGACACGTTTATCGACTCTATTACTTTATTACTTTCGGGGAGGTAAATTCTGTAACCTTTTCTATGAAATGCATAACCTATCAGAACCCCTTTTTCTGCTTTCATATCTAGCTTTCTTCTTAGTTGTTTTGGTACTCCTACATACGTTATGGTACCGAAAGCTCTTAGGTGATTTATTGAAGGTTTACGCCCTACATACAATTCAAAAGGAGTTTTTACTTGATTAGAGTGGCATATTCTGTTCCACGTGTAGGCGAAATATAGCATTGCCTCTGGCCAAAAACTTTGTGGTAACCCGCTATCATTTAAAATTACACGCGTAATATCTCCAATAGTTCTATTAAAATTTTCGGCTGTCCCGTTTTGTTCTGGAGTATATCTCTCAGTTAACTCATGTTCGATGCCTTTCTTTTCTAAAAACCCATCTAGTTCATCGTTTACAAATTCACCCCCGTTATCTGTTCTGATGGCCCTTACTTCTTTCCCGATGAATTTTTCTGCCCTAATGATATGTCTAATCAGTATTTCCGAAACTTGACTTTTTCTTTTAATGGGATATACTGAGCATCTTTTAGAAAAATCATCAATTACTGATACAAAATACATTTCACCATTTCTTCCCTCTACATTGCAAGGACCCCATACATCACTGAATAGCAAATCTAATGGCCTCTTGGATTTTGTAATTCCCGTAGGTTTGAAACTTACTCTTTTAAACTTTCCGAGCCTGCACGGATCACAATCTACTTTAACATTTTTAAGCTTTGGCAGCCCTCTTACTGCGTCATTGTCAGCAGTTCTTTTAATGCTGTCAGTGCCTACATGCCCGAATCTTTTATGCCAAGTTTCAATATCTACATGATTACAATTAACGGGACTTTTTACATGACTAGATTCAAAAAGGGTATTTACATTTTCTTGACTAGAAGTTAATGGCAATTGACTAGATTTTTCTGAATCTACAATATAAATTCCATTATCTAATTTAGCTTTAAAAAGAATTTTATTATTTTTGTCAAACATCTCCACGGAGCCACCACCCCCTTGAAATTTTGCACCCCCTATGTCGAATTTTGCTCCCGACAAAATATTTCTTCTCAATCTAGGCGAGTACATTACATCCTGCAAAACTACAGACCGTTCACCAAAACGAACTTTAATTTCCCCGTAACCTTCTATGGGAAAAGTCTGCTTCTTTACCGCGACGGCCATTCTGGTGTCTTTTAAAGGAGTAAATGTCCTAAACCAGTCTCTATTATGGGAGTAGTGATGGCTAGCTGCCGTGTCAAAAATCCACTGAGATTTGTCTGCCCCTACCAAATTTATGTTTGCTTCAGTTAGGAAAAATGATTGATACTCACATCTCTCATTCGATGGAGATCTCCGTCGGTTACTGAAACCTCTTCCTCTGCCGCCATTCCATCTCCGTCCTCGTCCTCGATGATGTCCTCTTCTGGGATTACGGGATTGATGACCTCCTCGTTGGTCCACTTGATGGCCTCGTTGAGTGTCTTGGTCTTGTGGGAACGAAAAATTTTCGGTCCTTGATTGGCGATTAGGACATGATCTTCTGTAGTGCCCGATTTCCCCGCACTCAAAACATTTCAGTTGGGTTTGGGTCGACATGGCTTCTACATGTTCTTTAGTTTTAGTCTTCAAGGCAAGTCGATTCTCTTCCACCACAAGGTCAGCCACCAATTTCTCAAATCTGAAGTCGTCATCTTTTCGGGTAAGCATCGCTTGGACGATGTGATCGAATTCTTTAGGCAGGTTCTGTAGAATGTTGAAGGAAGTGCTGTCTTCGGGATAATGCGGATATATTACTTTTATCCTGTCGAACAAACGTTGCAGCCTCGCCGCATACAGGCTGATGTTCTCGTTTCTCTCCGGTTTACAGCTGTTAAGCTCGCTCAGAAGTTGCATGCTGACACACCGGTTCTCCGGATAAAAGTACAACTTCAGCTTGTTCCAGGATTCTGCCGGGCTTTTGCAATTTTCTATTATTTTTCTTAGCCTCTGTTCCACGTTCAGGAAGATTAAGGACAATGCTGCTCTTTTCCGGGCTTGATATTCTTTTACTTCAGCTCTTGTGATGCCGGCCGCTGCATTTTCCACCGGTTCCTCTTCAGTCCCTTCTACTATGCTCCATGCATTTCTGTCTAACAGCAAAAACTTTACATTGGTCGCCCATTCGACGTAATTCTGGTTGTTCAGCTTCTCGATCTGGATCGCCGTGTTTGACATCTTGCAGGATCTTCCGAGGGCAAAAATTCTTCAAACTTGCAAAAATTTCAAAAAATACTTCAATCTTCTCAAAATCCAGAAAAATTCTTCAATCTTGCAACTTTCCAAAAAATTTTCAATCTTGTAATTTCCAAAAAAATTCTTCAACTCGGCCCTCCCTAATTAAATTTTCTTCGAATTTCATTTTTATCTTGAAGTTTATCCATTTCCACTTGACGACAATACTTCTTCATTAATCCTTCTATTTCTTGCATCTTTTTACAATTTCTATTCATTCAAATAGTTTTTCGAAAAACGGGAAGGGCAACTGGGCCCATAACCCCTGATGACCTCGAATTCAAAGAATCCAAGGCCAGCTTGTAAAAGCAGAAGTTCCCTTCACGTTCGAATGTTGCATTGAAAAACAGAAGTATGGCGATGCAGAAATAAATAATTTCGTCAAGTTGAAAAACAATGTTAATTTATTTAAAACTTCAAAAACATAGATCGGCTACAGTAACTATTGCAAACTTAATTTAATAAAACATCAAATCAAAAATTGCTGCGTTAGGTGACTCGTACCTAATATTAACCGAGCTCGGCATCATTCTATTCTAATGCTAGCTTAACAGCCAAAGCACAGATGCCACGAGCGAGACGAGTCATCCTACGCCAGCCGACAACCAAAGATCAAACGCGAAAACAAAACAAGCAAGTCTAAGCAAGCCGGAGAGAGAGAGCGAGCTAACACCCTACGCCGCCTTAAATAGGACACGCGCTTTACATATCCGTCTACAGCGCATGCCCTGTAAGGCGGAGCGCGCGATCAACAGTTTCGTGATCGTTCTCAAACATCCAAGGTGTTCAAAGCGCGGGAAAAACTACGTCACGGCTTATGACGTCACAGCAGCGTTCTCGCCGGAGACTTAGAACGAATCCAAATTGGCGGATGGCTTTCAATCAGCTGTGCGTTTGCAACTTAGCGGTAAAAACACCAACACGTAAGTTTTATCATTTGTATTTAGACGAGGTGATGAGATTACTTTTATGATTAGGCATTTTATGACTATCAGCATATTTTCAATTGAAGTTTTGCAGGTCTTCACATTTTATCCGCAGAACTTCAGTGATGACACTTTGTTTTTCTAAACCATGTTTCCTCATGAGGGAATCGCGGGGATGCAAGCTTCGCTTGAAATTCTTCGGGCTTTCACATTTTGGCCGCAGAACTTCAGTGACGAAGCGTGAGTACAAATAGTTTTTCAAATTATGTTTAAAACAATTAATTCTTCCGCGTTAAAGAGTCGTGGGGAGCGGGATTCGTTTGAAGTTCTGCGTGGGGCCTACACATTTTATTTCAGAACTTCAGTGACGGAACTTGCAGTACAAACTATCGTTATTCAAATTATGTTTCAAACAATTAATTCTTCCGTGTTAAAGAATCGCAGGAAAACGGGCTTCGTTTGAAATTATGCGGGCCTACACATTTTATCCGCAGAACTTCAGTGACGAAACTTGCGGTACAAATTAGATATTCGACAATGTTCAAAACATTTTTTCCCTCGTGAGAGAATCGCGGGAGGGAGGGGGGATACTTGCCTGAAGTTTCGCTGTCTTTCACATTTCGGCCCCAGAACTTCAGAGACGAAACTTGCAGTGCATTTTATTAGTTATTCAAATGATGTTTAAAACTATTAACTCTTCCTGTTGAGAGAATCGAGGGGCGCAGGCTTCGTTTAAAGTTATACGGGCTTTCACATTTTGGCCACAGAACGTCAGCAACGAAACTTCCAGAACAAATTAGCTTTTCAAATTTTCTTTGAAACAATAAATCGTTACTCATCAATAAATGGCGGGGGGGGGGGTCGCTTGAAGTTCTCTTTGCGTTTTGACCGCAAAACTGCTGTGACGAATCTTACAGAACAAATTAAGATTTCAAATCATTTTTCCTACGGAAGAATCGAGAGTACACAAGCTGTGTTTGTAGTTCTGCGGGCCTTATCATTTTAACCGCAAATTAGTTATTCAGATTGTATTAAAAACAATTTTCCGGTGAGAGAATCGCGGGGGCAAATTTTTGTTTAAAGTTCTGCAGCATTTCACATATTGCCGCAGAATTGCACACACGGAACTCGCAGTGAAAATTATTTATTCAAATAATGTTTTTAAAAAAATTTTCGCATAAGAGAAACGCGGGGTGGAGGGGGAGGGGAGTTTCCTTTTTCAAATTTTTCGGGATTTCACATTTTAGCCGCAGAATTTCTGACGGAGCTTGAAGTAAAAATAGTCATTCAAATTATTTTAAAACAATTCTTCCGCTTGAGAGAATCGAGGAGACGAAGTAATTATATTTGAAACAATTAACTTCATGCTAAAATTAGGAAAATAGGTGTAGGCCAAGCCCCCCCCCCCCCCCCCTAATTGGAAAAATGTTTTTTTTTTTTTTTTTTCATTTGCTCTGCGATCTGGAAATTAGTTAACGTCCCAATGACGAGCTTGAACTTTTTGAACTTGAGTTTTTTGAACTGAATTTCTGAATCGATGATGAAGTAAATGTATAGTAAGCATTAATAAGATAATTATAAATATATTTGTTAAACTAAAGCGTTTAAAATATGAATTAATGAAAATAAAGCAAGAAGTATTTGCAAACTTATGAAATCTTTCTGATTTAAACTCTTCATAGAAAAATGAAACAAATTTCAAAGATAATTATTGTCTTTACCATCGTATTAAAAAATTAAGTTGATTTGGTTGGATTTTTGGCATAAAAGCCTTAATAGGCAATACTGAGCCAAACAATTGTTTAAAAGTAAAAGTGTCAAAGTGAAAATGTTTGAAGAAAGAGCCTGTAGAATTAAGAAAATGTTTGCTGAAATCAACACATCAATGAAGTTTTAAATTCTGAATAGTAAAAAACAGAAATCGAATCTGCTGAAGAAGGAACAATTTCCCTAACAATTCTTTCAAAGAAGGATGAAAATGATTTAAAGAAGTTGAAACGAATATGATTGAAAGTTGGACAATCCGCGAGCAATCTACATTGTATATGCAATACTGTCTGATTCACATTACGTGTGTTACATAAGGGCAAAACAGATGTCTATGAGTAAATCTGGTGTGGCCCAAAGAAAGAGGTATTACAACTTCTTTTCTGGTGATCTTTGATGACTTGAAACATTCGTCGAAGGCTGACAACAGTGCAAATAATTTCGCGACTCTCTATTCCAGTTGTTTAAAAAAACACACACACACATACACAAAGACACAGCATGTAAGTCTGCAAGCATATATGGGTCATTCCAATGAAAATGGTACTAATCATGTCTGAGACTTTAGAATTTTTTTTAAATCAATATTAATAACTCCCACCCATTAAGTGTATTTTTTATTGGTTCTCCATTTAATTTTGCACCATCAAGTATCAATTGATTAGGTATAATCCATTTAGAAAGGACACAACAAAAATTATCTTTGCCAGAAGAAGGAGAAAATGACGTGTCCCAGCTTCAAATTGCTAGAATTTTCAATGTGATTTAAAATTAAACTGAAATGTAACAACAAAATAAATGACATAGCAGTGCACGAAAGATGCTTCTAACACTATTTCTGCAGTTTATTACGCAAATGAAAAAAAAAAAAATCCCCAAAAAACACTATTCTATGTTTTTCTATGTTTCGAATTGTCCACTCTGTTACAAGCCTTTTGGAAATAAAATAAACAATTGCATTCAATCTGATATATTTTTTAAAAAATATAGGTAGCATAACTGCCGCGATTAGCTTGCTATATTGAATTATGTCGTCAACAACCAGGGTGAGCCTCATTCTTTTCTTATGTAAGTTATTTGAACTGTTGGATGTCCACTCTGTTACAGTCGATTTCATGATGAAAAAAAAGAGATTTTTTCTTGAAATTGCAGACAGACTTGCAGTTTTAGGCTGTTTATTCCACTTTTTGCTTGTTCTGTGATTCTAACTTTTCTTCATGATTATGAATATATTTTAAAGGCTTATTTGTCCACTCTGTTACACAAAGTGATCAAAATATTTAATATCCTTCAATAAATGAGTCATGTACTAGTTATTTACACTTCATTATACACAAATAAATTGAAACTCAATTTAAAAAAAAATATGATTAGTTGGTGGAAATTATGATATTTATGAATATTTTATGAATATTAAATTGATAATCTTAGTATAAGTAAAGAATTTCAGACAAGATTTGCATCATTTTCGCTGGAATGACCCATATATATATGTATATCAGGCACGTGCCGTCAATGAATGCCTAGGGTAGGCAGATGCGAAGATTTGTGGAATAATATAGATCTTTGAAAACGCATAAAATGTAAAAAGCAATAAAATAAGATATGAAAGATGTTTACTTACAATACAAATTATATACATATATGCAGGAATATTCACCTGCATATATGTATATAATTTATATATTTCATTTCCATATTGGATACAGTTTCAACTTAATCCTACGAAAAAGCAGGGGACAAAAAAAACCTAAAACAGTTGAAAATTACTGTGTTTGATAAAAAAGAAAACATGACATTTAGAAAGCAAACTGAAAGCATTCAACAGTACTGTACAGAAGACAGTATCAAGACGTCTAGACCGTAGAAACGCCACAGACTCTACAGGCACAGTTCTGCGCATGAAGCAGTCAAGTTTCGGCAGAGAACAGAAGAAACCGCAAAGGCACTTTTCGGACAGCCTTTCGTCGCCGCTTTTCGAACATAAGGGGAGAAAAGTGCGGGACACATGCACTCCCTAATACTACGCATAGTATAGATGCAGTGGTTGAAAAGCAGCGGTAGTCGGTGCTTTTTAAGGAAGAAACTTGAACCATTTCCGGGGGTTTTTTCTGCTCTATTCGCTGTTTAATGCCTTAATATTTCCAAAGCAGCGCATTACATGTCATTTAATGAGATTAAAAAATTGGTATGTTTTCTTCATGGGTAGGCACTACCTACCTTGCCTACCCAGACGGCACGTCTCTGATATATATATATATATATACATACATACATTTGAATTTGGTTGCGTTTCATTAAATTCTAAATTGCAGTACGTTATATGTAAAAATGAGAAAACACTTTTTGGTAACATTTTGACGGTAAATATATAATGTATAAATCTATCTTGCAGAACAATTTTGGGTCGCAGAACATCACTAAGTATTCTGCTTTGGGGGTTTAAGGGTTCAACAGTTTGAGAACTCATTAACCTTTCGGATCTGGGCTGTTCTTATAGATATTTTTCTTTCGACCCAGGTAGTACGACAGTTTAACCACAGATTTCTTTTCCATTGAAAAGAGAAGGTATAAACTGTCGTACTAGACGTATGAAACCTTGAAAAAATTCCCGGCTCCAAAGGGTTTAAGTGAAAATTTCAACCCTGTCCTCTAAACTAAACGAGACTTATGGTACAACATGTGTATCGCCCGGTTCCCAAAGGTTAAGCGACTTTTTAGTTTTGGTGTGAAACTTCTGTGGCTGTTAAGAATTGGTATCATAATTTCAGACTTTTATGTTAAATATTTGTAATCTATTACATGCAAAAATTCACAATTTGGTGCAAATTTCATAAGATAAACAGAGAGACAAGTTATATTTTATGTCAGAAATCCTTTTACTATGGAGTTTTTGTGCATAGAAATAACAATTGATCTACTTTAAAGAAAATATTTTTAAAGAAATAACTTCTAATGCATTTTTCTCAGAGTTCAAAGTATTATAATGTTACCCAATTTTGGCGCCATATTGGTTAATTTCAAGGCATATGTGCAACTTTTTAATGTATTTTGGAATTTAAATACTTATGTTTGGTATATAATTTACACAAAAAGCCAACTTTTTAGTGCTATTACATTATATTTGAAAATGTTTGACTTTTGATGAAATCATTACAACTTTTATCAGTTTTGATACAATAATGATCGATTTCAAGGCATAATGGGACCCTCTAGATAATTTTTTGTTATAAAAATAATTTTACATGACAAAATATATATACAAGAGGCAACTTTTCTGCATTATTACTTTGCTTTAATCAGATCTTGTTTTTAGCTTTTTTTGTTTTTAATTTTGGTGCAATAATGGTCAATTTCAAGGTAAAAGCAGAGCCTCAATATTTTTTTGTTGTAAAAAGGCTTTTGCATGGCAAATATCTGTACAAAAAGCAACTTTTCCGCACTATTGCTTAACTTTTTAAGATTTTGATGTTTAATAAATTTGATGTAATAACGATCAAATTCAAACCAAAAGTGGACCATAAAGATATTTTTTGTTACAAAAATCCTTTTGCATGACTAAATATCTATACAAAAAACAACTTTTCCACGCTATTATTTAGCTTTTATCAAAGTTTGATTTTGAATTTCTTATTTAATCGGAGATCTCCACTTCTTCCGGTTTTTACCAAGAATATTACTTTTCTCTTGCAGCTTTAATTTTCCAAAAAATCAGGCTGTAAAGGTAAAATATTTTTTCAAAGATTTTTAAAAAACTTTTGATTTAGTAGAAAAAAATTGAATAAAGCAAAAAATTTACTCATTGACAACTGCCATATTGTTCTTTTTTTATGCTTTGAATCCAGTTTTGAAGCTGTTCTTTCCATTTTAAACATTAGATATGTATTGCTTTTAACTCTGGCATAATTTTAAAAGAAGCATATTGTTTTTTAGTATTTAGATGCTATTGTAAAGCATGTGACAGAAAACCTGAAATCCGTTGCCCATGCTCCAAGTGTTCAACTTCAAGATGTTCCAGATAACTTCTTTCAGTTGTCTCTAAAAGATGATGAAGATAATTCTAACGAAGGGGCTTCGGCTCAAGCTGCCAATGTAAAGTTAGTTCAATTTCAGTGGTTCTTTAAAAAATGTTTGCAACTATTTCAATGTTTAACTTTTTATTTTATGCTCTGAAACTTCTGTAATTGCATTAATTTTTAGCTTACTCAACTTTTTTTTTTTTTTTCAAAGGAGAAATACTACTTGTATGACGGATTTTATCGATAACAAAAGGTCTAAAATAAATAAAGATTGAATGTAAAAAAATTTAATGCAGGGTGCCGAGGAAGTATATGTCTGTCAGTCCATTGATTTGGATGTTAGAGTACAGATAAGAACACAGCATATGTACTAATATTGTCATGATATAACTAACTGAAGGAGCAGTGAGTACTTGCATAGCTCACACACATTTAATAGGAAAGACTCATATAGTGCAGGCAAACATTTAAGTGTTTCACTTTTATCACTTAAATTGTGTAGGGGAAGTGGAAAAGGCTGGAAGTGTCAAAAAATAAAATATTGCTTTTTTGCATGGAATGTGTTGTAAACGACATTGCTAAAAACCTAGAGAAATTCCTAAGTGCCAGAAAAATTCCTACTACTTTTCTAGAGCAATCTCAAGGAGCAGCACCGTGAAAGCGCCCACTGGCCGTCAGTGGGAAAGGCTGAAAATGCCACCAGCCATGATGAATGTACTATTTTCTACCGTATTTTTTCAAACTACTATGAACATTCATCCTTTACATGTAATGAGCGCTGGACGTCAAGCCTTTTAACTAACAAGGTTAACACTTACCGCATTTCCCAAAAAAATATATGATGGCACTTTCAGCTTTTCACATGCAAAAAATCAAGTTATATATGTACAAAAAATATATATATGTACAAGTTATATATGTTGCTTTCTTTAGTTACCAGACACTGACAATGTCTGGTAACTAAAGAAAGCAACAACCCCCAACCCAAATAACTACGGTGTCCTCATAACCAGACACTGTTCAATCAATAAATGTAAATCAAAAAATGTCACTTCCAAAATTTACCTTTTTTGTTAGAGTTTCAAAATAATGGCTCTTAAATAGACACGATATCTCATCAAGAACCGCTAGGTGGTTAAATTTTCTTGCTATTCCCAGTGATAATCCCATTTGAGAGAGGTCAGGGAACAGATTTTCAGTATTTTCACCTGAAAGATATTCTAGGTAAAGGAAAGGGAATTCTTGTTTGGTAATTTAGAGTAGCAAAATTGATAACATGAGCCTGCGAGATTAAACTTTTTAAAAAATATATAAAATAAGTGTTTGCTGTATTCATATAATTGTGGGGTTTTTTTTTTTTTCTAATTATGTTGGTGACTTAAAATGCATTTCAAAAAGAGCAATTTTAAATCTTCTGCAAGTAGGAGTGTCCCGCCCAGACTGTTAATTCAAGAAGCTGATTAGATTTAAGAACTTTTGTTGGAAGTTCCTCTAAACTGGCATGAATTTTAATTCCTGACTAGATTGTATCTGTAAAATTTGAAAGCACTTAAAACTTGAAAAGTGCTGATTGGGAGGGGAGGGGGTGATTTCATTTGTAAGCTCACTTATCACATAATTCGGTTTATACTGCATACTTATTCTCTTTGGATGTATTTACTGATTTATATAAATCTTTTTTAAATTCTAAATTAATAAAATACTTTAAAAATCCTATTTTTCATTCTAGGGTTGAACCACCAAATGAGTACTATGATGATGTGAAACCGCCAAAACAAAGCCGAAGAGAGCATTAAAGTTTTGTGAAAACTGTAATTCCACTTTATTATGACCTTAACGCATTAAATGTAATAGATGATGCATGTTTTCACTCTTTCTTAAAAAAGAATGGCCATTTTAAGTAGTCTTAACAGATGAAAAAAAAACTAAATCAGTTTTTGAATCCCTCAGATAAGAGGTTGGGTGGGCATTTAGGAAATTCATTTTATTTATTAATTCAGTCATGATTTTGCTTCTTCTATTACATTTTATGCTATGTGAGTGGTAAACAATTGTGTTCATCTTCCAAACTTAATGTAAAAAAAAAGTTTCTTAAAGAAGGCGTGAAAGCTAAATGTTTGCAAAAAAAAGTGCTTTCATTTTTGTATTTGGAAAAACTGGTGCTTCTGTTATATTTTATAAATGTTCATCTACATGTATTTGTTTCTTCATTAAATGAATTTTTGACTTTTTCAAAACATTGTTATTCACTCTAAAATGCATTTGAGGAACATGACCAATTTCGTAGTATGTTTTGTTGTTTTCCTGCCTGTAGTTATAAACACTGGTTAACAATGTTTTGTTGAATGAAACGTTTATAGTGTTTCTATTGTAATTTTTAATGCTGATTTCAATATCCAATCGAAAGTTTTTCATCACCCACAGTTTTTGCTTAATCATGATGGTTTTAACCCATTTATGACCAAGTTTTTTTAACAATTTTTTTCAATTTTTTTCTGCTTAAAACTCTTACTTGGAATGGTTTACATACATTTTAGCCTTAAAATAGTTCGCTGTTGCCATATTTATCAAGTTATTAATGTCCTGTTTATGGGATATTTTGCAGATATGTGAGCAAAATATGACCTAATTTGAAATTACTTTTGCAAAATAATATTACAGAAGGCATCTGTGAACAATTTCAAGCAAATCATTTTAAAATAGTTTAATTTTATGAAATAAGTTCACAGAAAACTTACTTTCTGTGGCTACCCATGCTGGATCGTTGCTTGACTGATTTGTCTGAAAATAGCTGTCAATAAATAAACTCTGATGTCCAAATAGTAGCTCTAACTGGTTTTCTCAAGAAAAAGGACTATTTAACTTGTGAAAAATAGCTTTGGTAAAATAATATACCCATTGCAGGTTTTTGTATGTAGTAACTAACAAGCGTCCCATTTTTAGGCTACTGGGCATAAATGGGTTAAGTACCATAGTACCCCACATTAGGTGGCATGCTGCAAAATTTTAGGGCCACCAGATTTTCAGTAACCCTTGTCTGGTCCTTTCCGGCATTCCAGAGAAACCAAGCTTAGAAAGAAAAAAAAAATTAATTCTAGAGCAATTACGTATTTAACTTCAAAATTCATAAGTTCTACACTGGAGGAAAAGCACAAAAGTCTTATTTGTACTTTTTATTAAAATTGAATTATTGTCACCAGGTTATTCTTTGTAACATATATTACCGAAATGCTTTGTTTTATGCTCATTTGTGAACAGGAACATTAAAATAAAAAATGATCTAAAGGAAATACATGAAGGCATAAAACTTTAAAAAATGATTTCTCATTTTGAGCTTAGCTGCAGATACCAATTTACTGCTTAGCACAACAACAGTGTAGGTCATTTTATTAGAATTGATAAACGGTTTGATTTTGTAAAAATATTAATAAACTATAGAAAGATAACACACCATTGAACCACCACATTTTTTTTATCTCAGAAACCTGAAATTTGTTGGTTTGTTTTTGAGAAAGAAGTTATTTTGGGAATTTATTGTAAATTTCCTAGCAGTGGTTTGGTTTGCTTTGCGATTGAAACGGAGAGGGGAAATTCACTTTTGTTTTGTTGCAAAATCAACCCTGAATTTTCCGGCATGCTGGTCAACCTGACTTTTCCGACATGCCGGCTAGCACGTGGTTATGCGGTATTTATTTTTCCAGTGTTTTCCCATATCATATAATGATAAAAACTCATAATTAACAATTAAAATCTTGTTATTTAGAGAAAAAAAAAGTGAACATAGTCAGGTTTGCTGTCACCACAGTGATGACAATGGCGGTCAGTCTTAACCGCACCAATTTCCCAGATATATATTTTTCAGGCTACCTGAGTTGAACTATTTTCCATGTTTTTATATTTGAATGCAAGCATGAAGAATCCATAATTTTTTTAGTATGCTCTAATAGTTTTGACTCTGTAATGTAGATATGTTTATATTT